>SCDT01000160.1:0-53498 GCA_004143765.1 Drosophila melanica
ATTGCGTTCATACGGACAGACGGACAGACGGACAGCAAGACGGACATTGCACAAAACCAATATACTCTTTTCACTTTGTGAACGAGTATAAAAAGTCAACATGTAAAGATCCCGAAACCATACTGCTAGATTATAAAGCTCCATAATCTTGATCATGGTTTGATTTTGCATTTGCATTTTATTCGTATTTAAAAATATTTTTATTGTTAATTTTTGTATACTTGTATACAAATTTGGATGCACAAAAAATGTCAAAGATTGAAATTATTCCATAATGAATTTTTCATAGTTTTTGGAGTATTTTTAAATAGGAGAATGACAGCACAGGGTATTTGTTAGTGACTATATCACACTATATAGAATTATTATATTATATAATTGGATATTTTTCCGCTCTAGGCAAGCGTATTGTAACATTTTGGCTGGCGCCGCTTTCTGCATTGGCCTCAAATATGCTGGCAGTGAGAATCCGGTGGCGTTCACTACACTGCGCACTGTTATCAAGGAGTTTCTGGCCTTTCCGGGGACACCGATGGGCGAGTGTGCCGGCCGCACCACAATCGAGAGCTGTTTGATGGTGCTCCTCATTTCCATTTCGCTGGTTTTTGCCGGCTCCGGCAATTGTGAAATATTGCGAATTATACGGTATTTAAGATCGCGTGTCGGCCCGCAGTATCCGCACATAACGTACGGCTCCCATATGGCCATACATATGTCACTGGGTCTCCTCTTCCTTGGCGCCGGTCGCTTCACCATCGCCAAAACTCCGGAGTCGATAGCGGCGCTGGTCTGTGCCTTCTTCCCCAAGTTCCCGATACACAGCAACGACAATCGGTGAGTGCTGCTCCCAATTTCGATAGCAATAATGGATCAGCTTTGCAGCTAATCCAGCCCCATCACAGATACCATTTGCAGGCACTGCGTCATCTTTATGTGCTGTCCGTGGAGCCGCGTCTGTTTCTGCCCCGTGATATTGATACGCATCAGCTGTGCCTGTGCAACATTTCGGTGCTGGAGGTGGGCGCCACGGAGTTGCGTCGCCTGCCCATCGCCCCCTGTATTCTGCCCGAGCTGAGCACACTCCAACAGGTGATTGTCGACGATGAGAACTATTGGCCAGTGTGCTTTGAGCGATCGCGTAACTGGCATCAGCTGGAGAAGGCACTAGAGTTGAGTGCACCCATTGACATTAAGAAACGGACGGGACGACTGTCACATCTCGAGGATCCGGACCGTTTGAAGAGCATGCTCGCCCAAACATTGACCATGGAGCAGAGCATCTGCTGGCAAGTGGACGTCAATGATTTGCAGCAGTTTGCCAGCGAGCGTCTGGTGAAGCCATTTCTCAGTCGTTTCCTGGACACCAAGGGCACGGAACTGAGCTATGAGGAGCTGAGCAAGCGGCATCAATTGATGCTGCTCTTCTACAATGCTGTGGTCAAGGATCGCATGCATCTGCTGCCCGTCTATTTAACGCTCTACGATGTGAGATATTCAATAGTTACAATTTGATTATTGAATTGTATTTTAATCAGATTTGTCTGTTTTGCTTTACAGAATGTCACCAAGCTAATAGTCAAAAACAATGATGTGTGGCAGGTGAAGCTTATCGACGCCTATTTGGGTAAAAGCCCCGGCGAGCATACGCTGATCTCGGTGGAGCTAATACAAATGATGCAGGAGATTTGCAAGCTGCGGCTAGAGGAGTCCACACGTGAGCTTTGCCAGCCATTGCGCGAATTTCTTAGTCAGAAGCGTTTGGAGCCGAGCTACGTGACCAGCTTTAGTGCCGAGGATCTGCAGCGTGTCTTTAATGTTATCAACTATTACAATCTGATTCCGAATATGTTGAATAGCGTTGATCTGAGCAGCGGCCCCATCAACTATCTACGCATCATGATCGAGTTCAACAAATTGCAACTGAGTCCGCTCACAATTTTTGGTGTGCTCCAAATATTTCAGGCACTGGCTACTGAAGGCGGCGCTCACGAGCAGCGCGAGCTGCATGTGATCGACTATTGTTGAATTCAAACGAAACGCGCGCGCGCGCCATACTTGTAATCGCATTCGGCTATCGCTATGTCTTCGAATTCGTTAAGTTCCAAAATGTATCGGCTGAAACGTTGTATGCCTTGCAACACGAATTTTTACAATTTAAACTGTTTTCAATAATATAATTTGTAAAAGACAACACGATTTTAAGAATTCAAAGGAACGCGCGCGCGCGTCAGTTATGTTATCGAATTTGGCTATTTATAGCAAAGCTCCGCCTACGGATTGTTATCGAACTCGTTGCCTAGCTTCAACTTTGTATTCCTTGCTACACTAATATTTACAATTTAAACTGTTTTTAGCAATATAATTTGTTGAATTCAAAAGAACGCGCGATCGTCATTTTTGTTATCGAATTCGGTGATAGAATAGCTTCGCCCACGCATTGTTATCGAATTCTTTGGGCCCGATCGTATTTTGCAGCACTAAAATCTATAAGGTACAACTTTGTATGCCTTTCAACACTATGATTAACAATTTAAATTGTTCACAATAAGAATTATAATATTTAACATATGTAGTAACCAATTACATACGCGCACATAAATGTACATGAACATAATTGAATATATAAGTAAATTTAAAAGATACAACAATATTGCATAACTGCTGGTAATTGTTAAACTCCCATCCTCGCACTGTTTGCTCTCACACGATGCGCTGACGCTCTACGGAGTTGATCGTGTCCATTTTACGTCCACAGAAGCGCTGGTAGAGATAAATGCCCAGCAATGGCAGCGGCGTCATAATGGCCGCCGATACCGGTACAACTGTGGTGAGATCAGCCTGCGGTTCCGGCAGCGTGGCGCGCAAAAAGAAAATCGCGATGCCCGTATTCTGTATGCCCGTCTCGATAGCAATGGTTAAAGCATCGCAACTATTCCGATTCAATAGCTTGGCCGCCAGCCAGGCGAACACATAGCCGAGACCGGGCAGCGCCAAGCCGGCGACGGCGATCTGTAAACAAAACAACAACAAAACGAGATAACAAAGTGTTAAGCAAGATAAAGTAATGTAATTGTTTTTTTTTTTTTTTTTATTGAACTCACCTGCCATGAAAACAGCTGAAAGAGATAAAAGTTGGTGATGATCGCAAAGATGACAATGAAGAGTATAAGGCACGCGGAGAGCGGTTTCAGGAGGCGCACCAATACCTGGGCCATACGTGGCAGCCACCGCTGTATGCCCAAACCGATCAGCAAGGGCACAATCAGGCTGCCGCAGTAGGATGCGATCTGTGTGTAGGGGACCGCGATGCCCGCCCGCTCGAAGATCAGCTGGCCAAGTGTGAACGCCCAAAACGGTATCGTTGCAAACGCGGCCACATTGCTAATGGTGGTCATTAGCACCGACAAATGGATGTTGCCATTGAGCACCGCCGACCAGGTGTTGGAGGCGCCGCCGCTTGGCGCGATGCCCGTAAAGAATAAGCCCAGCTGCATTGCCGGCGATTCTGGAAAAATGAAAACGCCAAGCGCATAGCTGAGCAACGGCATGCCCAGCACCTGGGTGACAAGGCCGATGGACGGCGCAATCGGACGCACCAATATACCCTGCAGCACGTCCAGATCGAGGGCAGCGCCAAAATTGATATACAGCACACACATCAGCAGTATTATGGAGCCAACAAAGACGTGATCAATAACACGAATCGGTCGAATCACGTGCACCAGGAGAACGCTATCGCTGCCATTTGCGTTCTGTGGTCCGGTGATCAGCGGACGTACAAGCTTAGTGCCTTCCGCATCGAACAGATGCACCCGGATCCGTGCCTCGCCCAAAAAATGCGCATCGACAGGTATGCGACCGGTCCATCGTCCATCGGACGTCACCTGCTCCACAGGAATGGTGGCATTCTCCGCCGGTACACTGGCCAATTTGTTGTCGTCGCTGTCCAAAAGAAATTTGTATCGGCTCGGCTGCTGCAGCACTTCGTCCTCTATGTTGGACAGTGTAAGCTGCACCTCGTCGCCGCTCTCCATGTTCAGCTGCAGCAGAGCGGGCTGAAAATGCGCCTCCCAAGCCCAGCTGGGCACACTTAGAACCAACAACAACAACAGCAGGTACCTTCGGTCAGTGCGCTTCGTACTCATTGCGGCTAGCGATGAATTACAACTGAATCTCGGTTTTCTCATTTTTGTCTTTGTCTAATTTCGTAAGTGGCGCGCACTCAACAGGTTAGCGAATACATGCACAAACACACACACACACTCACACAGTGGAAGTAAACAACAAAAACGAAATGCTAAACGTAATTTGGCTGCAATTACAACAGCCAATGCAGGCGAGCGAGTTGGAGAGAGAGAGAGAGAGAAAAAGCGCTTGAGCAACAGGGTGATAGCGCTTTCTACGACTGTCGCTGCGCTCAAATTGAGAAGACGCCAAAGAGAGTTGAGTCAAAAATAAAAGTAACAACACCAATGCTCCAGTCGAGGGGACTCGACTATGCGATACCCTAAGCCCAATATGATGTGCATATGTATGTCTTCTTGTTTTTTAAATAATAATGATGTATAATATGAAAATAATTATTAATAAGTTTCTTAATAGTTCTTGATGGAACTTTGATACTTGTTTATATATTTTTACAAACAGACATATATAATGAAACCGACTTTAACTGTTGATCGTGACCAAGAATATTCATGTTTTATGGGGTGCTTCTACCTGTTACATAAATGCGCACAAAACCATTAAGCTCTTCTACACATTTACTGCAGGGTATGAAAATCGCATGTATACATAGAGAACGAGAAAAACAACAGTTATATTCATACAGGTTGCTAATAAGCATAAATAGATGATAGATAGATAGATAGATATATGCATGCACATATGTATGTATGCATACATATAGGAACGGTGTCTTATAAGGGACCCGGCATATGTAAAATTGTGTTTTCTTGTGTTTTATTTTTTTTTTTTTCCTTATTGGCATTTCATTCACATTGTTAGGCTTTCAGCGTGCTTTATGTTAAAGCCAGTGTTGCAAAAATACGTTATAAATTGCATTTTAAATTTGAATGAGCGTATAAATACATTTTGAATAACAATATAAATTGATTTTTTTCTTACGTATTTTATAAAAAAAAATAAAAGGCAGCTTTGAACACGGAAAAACAAGTTGTCTCGAATTTTTCGAGTAAGAAAAATTAGACAACCATAGGTAAATACCTGAATAATTAACAAGGTTTAGAGATAAATATTTCACGGGAACTTACGTATTCTAACCTAAAAAAAAAATGTATACGTTATTCATATTCAATACATAAGGATATTTATATGTTTGTTAAAACAAAACTTTTTCAGACAAAAACAAATCTTTCGACCGATCGCTTCTATGGGAGCTATATGATATAGTTGTCTAACTCTACTCTACTCTGTAGGTATATTTTTTCTGATGATTACAAATGTTTCAACCGATTTAAAAACTATTATATCGATATAAAATTGCACAGCAATCGAATTACGCTAAAGAAATCTGGATATATAAATATATATACCATTGAATGAATTTTAGTACTTTCAAGTTTTGAGTTTATTGGCGCCTATGTTAAATGCAAAAACACATTTGTACAGAAAAACATATTTGCATTAGTTAGTAATTAGTATCTGTAGTGCTCGGGCTTGAAGGGTCCCGTCTTTGGCACGCCCAGATAATCGGACTGTTTGTCGGTCAGCTTGGTCAGCTTGACGCCAAGCTTGTCCAAATGGAGACTGGCCACCTCCTCGTCGAGCAGCTTGGGCAGCACATGGACGCCGACCGCATACTCGGACGATTTGGTCCACAGCTCAATTTGGGCCAGCACCTGGTTGGTAAACGAGTTGGACATGACAAAACTGGGATGGCCATGGGCACAGCCCAAGTTGACCAGACGGCCTTCGGCCAGCAGGATGATGTGTCGGCCATTTGACATCGTATAGCGATCCACCTGCGGCTTAACATTCACCTTCTCCTTGGCATTGTTGTTCAGCCAGTCGACATCGATCTCGCAATCAAAGTGTCCGATATTGCACACAATCGAATCGTCGGGCATATTGAGCAGATGCTCCTGGGTGATGATGTCCCGACAGCCGGTTGTGGTCACATAGATGGAGGCCTCCTTGCTAGCCTCCTCCATGGTGGTCACCTCGTAGCCCTCCATGGCCGCCTGCAGAGCATTGATCGGATCGATTTCGGTGATGATCACGCGACCACCAAAGCCCTTCAGGGCCTGTGCGCAGCCCTTGCCCACATCACCATAGCCAGCCACACAGCAGACCTTGCCGGCAATCATCACATCTGTGGCACGCTTAATACCATCGATCAACGATTCCCGGCAGCCGTACAAATTGTCGAATTTGCTCTGCAATTAACAAGCAAACATATACACATCAATATATATAAATATATATATAAATAAAATTCACTGCATTCAACGCACCTTGGTAACGGAATCGTTGACATTGATGGCCGGCACGCCCAGGCGACCCTCCTTGAACATTTTGTACAGGTTGTGCACACCCGTGGTTGTCTCCTCGCTGAGACCCTTGATACCCTTCAGATAATCGGGGAAACGTTCGTGCACCAAATTGGTCAGATCACCGCCATCGTCTAGGATCATGTTCAGGGGCTGGCCATCGGGAAAGACGAGAGTCTGTTCAATGCACCACGTATACTCCTCATCGGTTTCACCCTTCCAGGCATAGACGGGCACTCCAGTAGCCGCAATGGCTGCGGCCGCATGATCCTGTGTGCTGAATATGTTGCAGCTGGACCACTGGACCTGAGAGAGACCGAAAAAGTAAATTGAACATTTTATTAAGCCTGTTGTCCTTATCGACACTTAGGATTAGGAATAGGGTTTGGATATTCTTTTAGTCAACTTATTCGGCATAAATTAAAATGTTTTTTAGTCGAAACAATTGATTAACTTCAGATCTAACAAACTTAGTAGGCCTCAATTAAAACGTTTTTTTCTCGATTTAAGTCAGATCTCATTCGATATACTGCGATTTTATATTTATTTTTAACTTTTTTAAATTATAAGTACCCTGTTTTTAACATACTTTGCAGACCTAAATTAGTAATGTTTTTCGTTCAGGTTTTATTAATAACAGAGTTAAAACTGTAAAAGTTTTTATATCTTATATAATTTTATATAAATCAGTGCAAAGTTGCTTTAAACAAGGAAACGAAGAAAGTAGTAAGTAAATACATGAACAATTAATATACCCTTCCAAATAGAAATATGACTGATGTTCTTATAGAAGGCTATTATTATAGAAATGTGAAATTGCTGATATTTTGCTCATGTGTGAAATGGGTAGATTACAAAAACTCAATTGTTGACTAATTCCGATTTTCCAAATACTTTGCTCATATTTTAGCAACATAGCAAAAAAAAAAAAAAAAAAAAAACCCTCTTAAAACTCGAAAAAGTTTTTCGACAGATTATTTCTATGGGGACCATCTGCTATAGTGGCGATATTGAGAGTAGTTTGACTCGGTAGATTTCGAAAATTTCGTTTGACTAGCTTAGCTGAGGATTATGGTTGCTGATAAAATCTTGGGCAGGCCTCTTTCAATTTGTGATGAAATCGGAAGACCTTTGGCAACACTTATTTGCATTTGTATAGCATGGAAAGTAAACAAGTTAGCATATCAATGGGTTCTTGTGGTGGCCCCCGTTGACCGCAAGAGATTATTTTCAGTTATCGTGTGCCTTGAACTTGATCGCGAACCCCAAGCGTGAACAATATAATTTTCGGCAAATCTTTTTTTGTTTTTCACAGCGCAATCGAGATAAGGCTTAGCGCACAGGGTTTTTTCGGTTTTTTTTTTTTTTTTGAGGCTTACCTGGGCACCCAGCTCCACGAGGGTCTCGATGAGCACAGCCGTCTGGATGGTCATGTGCAGGCAGCCGGTGATGCGAGCGCCCTTGAGGATCTTCAATGGTCCGTACTTCTTGCGGCACGCCATCAGGCCGGGCATCTCGTTCTCGGCAACGATGATTGCCTTACGTCCCCATTCGGCTAGACTGATATCGGCTGATGTCGCAGTTACAGAGTGAGATAGATAAGAGAACATAAACAACGATTAGAAAGCATTCTGCAAGGCATGGCAACAAGGCAACAACGTGCCTTAACCTCTGGGAACATGTGCATGCACACATACGAGAGTGCCAGTGCATGTTCATGTGTGTGTGTCCTGTTTTGCCGGCATTAATATAGATTGCTTTTATTTATTTATAACTCACCAACTTTGTACGCAGGCTTGGCCATCTTGCTAGGATTTGCTATATTCAGAGACGGAGAGAGACAGACAAACACACGACCGGATTAACGACGCGCGCAACGTTAAGTGCCAAAAATGTAACTTTTAAGATCGTATGAAATATATCGACATCAGAGTTGCTTGTGCACCGATATATTTAACAATGTCTTCGCCTTACGATATTGCCTCTAGCCGATAAGTACAGGCATGTTTTTATAAAATATCGACAACTAAAAGAGTACAAGCATCGTCAAATCAGCACCGAAGCAATGTATCGGCATGCTTTTATTCGCGTCAAGAAATAATTTGAATTTTATTTGCGTAAAGTAAAGCGGGTTTATGCATAATTAGAGTAAAAATAAGACAATCAAAAATTTATAAAAATAAGAGCATTTAAACGATTGCGAGCGTGCCCATTAAGAACTCTTTTTTTAGACTTGCAGCTCTGGTGGCACAGTGCTAACAAACGCAAATTGCCGCACGCAGAGCTATCGGCGCCATTTTTTTTCTCGTCACTCGCCACTCGCTGCATAGCTATCAGCTACTCGTTACACCTGGCACACACGCGTTTTCCAAATCGTGCTTTTTTCGCCCCTCAGTTTATTTTTTAGTGTGCAAATTAAACAAATTAATTGAATCGAAACATCAAATTCACATTTTGTATGGGGTGCTTAACAACTGACAAACGAGTGAATGCTCTTAACAAATTGAATTGAATACGTTCGTGGTTCGTTTTTTTTTAGTGCCGAATGCAAAGTACGACGGCGACGCATAGTTCGACCGTAGTTTATGTGTGTGAGTGCGTGTAATAAAAAAAAGCGAATTGCGAAAGAGTAAAAAAGCAAGAGACAAAAAACGCAAGAAAAAAGTTCATCAATCTATTGGTCTGTTCGTCACAGAGGGGGGGAAAGCAAACAGACAAAAGAGGCGCGCGCGGCGTGCAATGTGCTAAAAAAAAAAGAGCAATAACAGCCCACTAAGCGGGAGGGGTAAGTGTGTGCAAGCGACTGTCAAAGGTGGCGGCGTGGCTCTATACTTTATATATATGATATAAATGTATAAATGATATATATATACGTGTATAATACATAAAATGAGTTGATAAAATAGTTTGCAATGTGTCAAATTCAAACACAAATACAAAGAATAGAGGAACTCGTTATAAATAGTTCAAGCAATAAAATTCTCGTTCGCAGTGCAAGGCCAACCATTTTTTAGTGTTAAATAAAATCGGTGGCAAAAAAAGAAAAAAAAAAAAGAAAAAAAAACAACTCTGCGATCGTGGCGCCAAAGTACAAAACTGGTGTTGGTCCAGAAGCTGGAAACCGCTAAATTTGAGTGTGAGAGCGGGCAGCAAGAGAGCGCCGCGTGTGTTGGAATCTCGTCGTAAAACACAGACACACACATAAACCAAAGGCTCGCATTTGACACACACATATGAACGCAGTGCAACAGTGTGGCCGTTTCAATTTGTAATTCTTTTTGCATCGTTGCTTTTTTTTTTTTTGGTTTTAGTTTGGCGTGCGTATATTTACATAGCACACAGTGTTGCATTTTGTGCGTGTGTATGAGGGGGGGACGGCTAAAATCCAATGATGTCCGCATTTGAGGATGGCCACCAGCAACAACAAGAACAACAACAAACACATACTCCACTAAGACTCACGAATGAGGCAGCCAACATTAGCAATAATAGCAGCACGAGCAGCAGCAGCAGCAGTGGCAGCAACAGCAAAAACAACAACGTGAGTACAGCTGCAGCTGTCATTCAAAATAATAATATTTTTTCCTTTAACGCACATGTAGTCCATCATGGGCAAAGTAAAATTGCGCGTCTCCAACATCCTGTCCGAATCAGTTTGCAAATGGTTTTCAAACGCTACTGATGCACATACCGCTGCCGCAGGCGATGAGGGGAACGCGACGCCGCCGCCGTTGCTGTTGCCGAAGCACAATGGCAGCGCGTTGTTGAATGAAGGCAAAAGCCATCGCGGCCGTCGTCGCATACAACTGGATGCAGACGATGCGCCCGATTTGGCTGTGGACGATGGCACTGATGCGCAGGATCTCAACGAGGAAGAGGTTCAACTGGCCGACAACATAGCCGAGCACGATCTGGCCGGCGAGGATGAGCAGACGCGTCGCAGCGAATACAATGTCAGTTTGTTGCGCAAGCGGCAGTTGGCCGCACGCGACGATGATGACGATGACGATGATGAAGACGCCGAGGCCGAAGAAGACGACGACGATGAGCCTGATGATGGTAGACAACAGCAACCACTGCACTATCAGTCGCAGCTGTCCAATCGCAGCGTTAACTTCCGCAGCAGCGCAGCACAGCCGCTGCAAAAGCGCAAGCGCCTCGAGGTAAGCCATAATTTTACCAAAACTACCAATTGACAAATTTGACGGGCAGCAGGCACATCTAATGTGTGTATGCATGTGCACACATACATACATACATTTGCTTTTTAAGTGAGTTTAGGGTAGTCAAGTCAAGTTTTGCTGTTTTCTAATTAAACTAATTTATGTCTGTTGATGCTGCCAAATGTTATCGATACCTTCACATCAAATGCTATTAACTTTTGGGTAAACTTATCATTTTATATTTATATCCTTTTTATAGTAAGGATATGTATAAAATATTTGTCTGACTTTCTGTATAGTATATAATTTCTTGATCGGTACTTATATTTATTCTAATTTGGCATCTGAGGGCTTCCATATGTTTCTTACATAGGAGCAAATAAAACAAAAAGAACATACTGGAATAATCGGTCGAGAATTAAGTTCTTGTGTGAGATTAAGTTATATATATTTAGCGAACGTTTTCCATAGGTCACCCCAAAGATAGCCGTTATTTATATATATACATAATATATATTATTTTATTAACTAAAACAAACAATAAATATAAACAAATTATAGACTATCCTTTAGTTTAGTTGCTGAAATGTATTATTATTATTTTTTTTTTTCAATTAGTGTTCATATCGAGCGATAAATTTCAAACCTTGTGCAGAGGTTTCTCAAATTTCACAACATCCAGAAATTACAATTGATTATAAAAAAAAAGGAAATTGTACTGTCATTTTCCTAATTGAAAAGCGAAAATTAAGAATTTAACTTATGGTATCAGCTATCGATAACTATCGCCTGTATCGACTGTATTGCTGTCCCCTACTATGTGTATGGCTACCATTATCGATAACTGCTCAATTAGTAAATAACTTATTCAAATAAAAACAAATTTTTTTGTTGTCCTTTCAGCCGACTGAAAGCACATTTAGCCCTCAGTTTAATGTACAGCGTCGTCGCCCGCAGCTGCATGCCTCGACGCCTGCTGCCAGCGATGCACTGCGTAGCCACGCGCCACCGAATCGCTTCTCAACGCACTTGAACCTCTATAGGAATCAGGGTCAGCGCGAGCCCGCCTTTAATTTCATGTCCGTCGCCGGAATTTCTGGCGGCAGCAGCGGCGAGGCAGATGTTGCCACCAGCGGTGATTTGCCAATGAGGTAAGTTTATCTTATTTCTTTTTTTTTTTTTTTTTTTTTTTTTAAATTGCAATTTGCTAATTCTGGTTTGGTTTGCTTCGGTAGCTCGCGTCGCTCTTTGAATATTGCGCCAATGACTGAACGTCGCGATATGTCGCTGCCCAGCTACAAGCGAAAGTCGCTGACGGCCGATCGCCGCACGATGCCCAACTGGCGGGGCTATAAGACCATCACCGAGGCGGTCAACGAGGATGAGCACCAGCAACAGCAGCAGCAGCAGCAATCAACAACAAAAGCAACAATCACGCGCCAGGAGACAAACAACAACAATAATGATAACAATAATATAATAACTAAACGCAGCGGCACCGATTCCCATTCCGAGTGCGAGAGCAATGAGAGCCATGCGGCTGCAGCCGGAACAGCTGCCGGCACATTGGGCGGTTACGGATTTGGACGTCTGGGTAGCAACAGCAACAACAACAATAGCACCAATAACAACATCATTAGCAATAGCAACTCATTATTTTATGGCAATCTACAGAGCCGCAAATCGGTGTTCAATACAAATGCGACAGCGCCAATGCCGCATTACAATTCAACATTATCGCTAAATTCGCTAAATCATCGGCGACGATTCAACGCATCGATCTATGGAAGCACCTCGGCTTTGAGCGATAGTCGTCTATTGAGCAGCAGCGTTTCAGGCGCCATGTCCGGCAATTCGCCATTCTATCAGGGACCGACTGCCTTTGGAGGCAGCTCGGCAAACAATCGTTACTTTAGTCAAGGCAATTTGGCCATCAATTCAGGTGGCAGCTCACCGGCACCCTCGAACAGCGACAGCGTTTGCAGTGGCAATGCAGGACGATTGTGCCACAATAGTTATGGTATAAAGCCGATCGAGATGCGTCCGCGTGGCTTTCTGATCAGCAACAATGCCGATACAACCAGTGGCAATGTGCCCGGTTTATCGCATACGGCACAGCGTATACTCAATCTGCTCGAGAATCATTCGACGCCGCTCATGGATGCCAAGAAAATGGGCAGCACTTTGCGCGAACATCAACAGCAGCGCAGCTCTCGACATGCCGCCAAGCCCTATTCCTATCCCTCAAATCCATATAATAACAACAACAATAATAACATCAGCATCAGCAGCAATTCTATTGGAGCAACGGAACCGGATAACAGTAACTCCAATTTGCTGGTGCCCACCATGTTACAGCTGCTCGAACGTCGACGCCTGCATCGTGTGACGCCCAGCACGCGCGCTTTAATCGATGCCAAACAAAAGGAGGAGCAAAGTTCGATGCAACAGCAGCATCAACGGACCACCAATTTGGCAGCCGTTTCTGTTTCCAACGCCAACGCAACCACGACCTCCGCCACAGCAATGGGCACTCAAAGTCATACGAATAAAATGCGTTCACGTCTATCGCATCATCAGGCACGCAAGGAGGCGCGCACGCTGGACGAGAATGATCTGGCGCCGGCACCGCTTGACTTGCCCAATATACGTTTTCCGGTGATGGCCAGCGAGCCCAAGTTTGATTTCGTAATTGCGCCGCCCAAAACGCCAACAGCAACATCAGCAACAGGAACAGCAGCAGCAGCAGCAACAACTGCAAGTAAAACTGTAAATGTAACTGCAACTGCACTCGCCCAGCCGCTGGACAAGCTTAAGAGCAGCAGCAGTAGCCGCAACTGTTTTAAATTTGCAGCACCGCTCTCAATTAATTGTGTGGACACCGCTGTTGGGGCAACGTGTTCGAAAGAGAAGCGCATTAAACACAATTTCACATTTGCGCCGCCCATCAGCCTAGATGAGCCGCAGTTCAATGGCAGCAGCGGCGGCAGCAGCAGCGGCAGCAGCAGCTCTAGCAAACAATTGGGTTTTGGCGATCAGTTCAAGAAATCAACGAGCGAATGGGAATGCGAGGCGTGCATGGTGCGCAACAAGCAGGAGCTGAGCAAGTGCATCGCTTGCGAGACGCCCAAGCCAAAGGCTAAAGGAGCAGCAGCAGCAACAGCATCAACAGCAACAGTAACAGCACAAATTGTTACGCCATTCAACTATCCCATTGGCTGCGGTTTCGGGGATCGCTTCAAGCAGCCAAGCAACAGTTGGGTCTGCGACGCCTGCATGTTGTCGAACAAGGCGGACGCTGGCAAATGCGTTGCCTGCGAGACGCCGCGCAAGAAGACGAGCAACGACGCCCAACAGGTGTCCAACAGCAGCAACAGCAACAGCAGCAGCCTCGGCGGCAGCAGCAACAGTAGTTTTGGTGATGCGTTCAAACCGAAAGCGAATACCTGGGAATGCGGTAGCTGTATGCTCTTCAATCAGCCCGGCAGCAATGAATGCGTTGCCTGTCAGGCGCCCAATCCCAAGAGCAGCAGCAGCAGCACCACCACCACCACCAGCACCACCACCAACAATAACAAAAGCAACTTTAAATTTGGCTTTGCTGCTGCAACGGAACCGAAAACGGATGCGGGCTTCCAGCAGCTAATTGCGGCCCAAAAGTCGAGCAGCTGGAGTTGTGAGGCGTGCATGGCCCAAAACGAGATGAGTCGCAACAAGTGTATTTGCTGCGAGCAACTGAAACCGGGCGCCACTGCCGAGGCTCTCAACACCTCTGCTGTGCCCAAATTTATGTTTGGCTTTGCCCCAACAACAACCACAGAAGCAGCAGCAACAACAACAACAACAAACGCGGCAGCAACAACAACAGCAGCTGCTCCCGTCGCACAGTTTAAATTTGGTTTTGCGGCCGCCGCCGCCGCTCCTCCCAGCCAGGATGTGGCCGATAGCAAGTCAAATGCCACACCAGTAGCAACAGCAACTGGTTTTAAATTTGGCAGCAATGCGCCGGCAACAACTGGCAGCAGCAGCATGTTTACGCCACCAGCAGCAGCAACAACAACAGCAAAATTTTCATTTGGCAGCAGCAAATTAACAGCAGCAGCAGCGACAACCACAACAACAATAACAACAACAGCAGCAGCAGCAACTGTTGCTCCAGCTGCAAGCAAAATGTTTAGCTTTGGCAGCCTGGCGCCAAACGCAAGCAACACAGTCGTATCGAGCAGCAGCAGCAGCAGTATCGGCAACAGCAGCAGCACCCTCAGCAGCAAGTCAACCTCAAACATGATTTGTTTTGGCAGCAGCAACAACAACATAGTTAGCAGCAGCAGTAGCGGCACTTTGACCGCAACGGGGACAGCGACAACATCGCTCATCTTTGGCCAAACGACGCCAATTGTGTCAGCAGCAACAGTTGCACCCATCGCTAGCTTCACCAGTTTTAAGCCAGCCACATCGGACATCAGTTTTGCATCAACAACAGCCACATTTGCGCCAGCAGCAACAACAGCAGCCAAATTTCCATCAACAGCAGCAGCACCAGCAACAGCAGCAGCTACACTAGCAGCGGTCACAGCACCAACATTCGTCTTTGGCAGTCAACCAGCTGTGTCCACAGTAGCGGCAGTCTCGAAACCAGCAGCAACAACTGCCATAAGCAGCAGTAGCAGCAGCAATTTCTTCTTTGGAACACGAGCAACATCGTCAATAACCACAACAGCAGCAGCAGCAGGAGCAACAGCACCAATCACCAGCAATGCCAGCGGCACTGCAAACATCTTTGGCTCGATAGCAACAACGAATAGCGACAGTGGCAGAAGTTTCAGCATGCCGCCAACAACAAGCAGCAACAAGTCGCCGTTCACCTTTGGCAGCGGCAACATGGGCAACAGCAGCACCACCTTTGGCAGTCCAGCGTTGAATTTCGGTACCAAGCCGATAGCAACGCCAGCTGTTGGCGAGCCGGCAACAAGCAGCAGTAAAACTGTTGGCAGCTTTGGTTGGCCCACGGCAGCAGCAACAACAACAGCAGCAATTACACCTTTTGCAGCAGCAGCAACAACAACAACATCAGCAGCAGCAAGTCCTTTTGCCAGCAGTCCCGCTACAGCAACAACCCTGCCCCTTTTTGGGAGTGGCGCATTCTCTGGTGGCACTTTAGCAGCACCAGCAGCAGCAACAACAACCACAACAGCAACAAATGCCATGCAGCCGCTATTTGGCGTGGCATCAACAGCAACAGGCGGAGCAGGATCAGCAGCAGCAACAACAGCAACGACAACAGCATCAGGAGGACAGTCCATTACCGGCGGCGGTGGCATCTTCAATGCGAGAAATCTGTTCAATGATGCGCCCGCTAATCCTAGTCCGGCGCCCCAACCAGCATTTAACTTCGGCAGCGCTGCCACAGCGCCGGTAAGTTTTGCATAATTACGCACTTCCAACAGCGGCTTAACAGCACTTTAACATTTACGTTTACATTTGGTAGGCCGCAGCGGGCGGCTTTAGTTTTGGCGCAAATACCTCGAATGCCGCTGCCGGCAGCGCCGTGCCAAAGCCAGCGTTTAAATTTACAGCAGCAGCACCGCAGACGGCGGCATTTAACTTTTCGGCCAACTTAAAACCAGCTGATAATGCGGCCAACAGCACTGAAGTAAGTTGAACACAAAAAAGTTTATATAAATAACATGTAGGAACCTTGTCGTCGGTTGTAACCGACTGCACAATACTCGTTCACTGTATAACAGTAGATTTTTGGTATTTTAATATAAATTTTCCAAGCCACCGATAGGAGTAGCCAATAAATGTTTATGTGACCTTTAGGGCAGGTCATGAGTAATGTGTCTGAAAAAAAAAATTTATCTAGCTTTAAAACTAAGGATTATATCAAGCCCCAAGTGGGCATAGCCAAAATTGTTTTTGCGATTTTTAGTAGCAGTTGGTTAAAAAACAGACTTTCAAATTTGGTGACTAGCACAAAAATTTTATTTATTTGTCACGCCCCTAATGGGTGTATCCGAAAGATGTATATGCCATATTTAGGGAAGGTCAAAAAATGTTTCAAAACTGATATATTTATCGCATATCTATACCAAGTTTGTTCGCATCGTGAACGAGTAAGCCAAGCAACACACGAATGTACAGTAAACATTCTATATAAGCAATTAACCTGAACTAATTTTTTCAAAATATGTTATTCTTATGTTCTTATGTATATTATTATTATTATTATTTTATTTCGTCGATCGATAAAACAGACATTTTGAAATCAAAAAGTGTTTGCTACAATAGAATGTTGCTTGTGTAGAGGTTACTTATATAGAATGTTTACTGTATATGTTATAAAAAAAAAAAACAATTTATATATTTATAATTATTGCAATTATTGTTGTTGCTGTTGGCGTATGTTATATTTTCTATTACTTTGCATGCATTTTTGTCAGTGTTGTGTGTTTGTGTTTATCGTTTATCGATGACACATGCATTCATTTATTTAGTAAAACCAAAAAAAAATCTTTTATATTTTCATTTTATACTTATATTTTTTCTTGTCTTTCATTTTTTTTCATTTCTCTTTTTCCATTGATCCTTAAACAAAATATGTTGATTGTTGTCCGGCTCTGTACTGTTGGAAAAATAAAACAAATAAATATCGAAAAATCAAAAAATATTTAATACGTAATGTAAACCTCCTCCCAAATCCGCTACTATATGCAACTTTCAAAAATCTTTGTAAACCCTTTGTGGGCACGGGCACGAATATATGCGATTAACTAACTATAAACAAATAACAACCATATTATTCCACTGAATAATCCGAATTACAAATAACAAATGCTGCTGCTACTACTACTGCTACGACTACTATTACCGCTACTACTACTATTACTGCTACTACTATCAATACTACTCTACTACTTATCAATACTACCCCCCACCTACAACACAACTACTTTTTCAATATGGTTGGCCAATGCAGTTCAATTCAAAAAGGGAACGACTTTTCCAATTTGGGGCCACTGCGGCGACAACTGATGCTGCATCAACCATGATGCCAGCAGCAAATCAATTGTTCAATTTTACCGCCTCAGCGCAGCAAATGCAGGTAAACCAAATGGACAGTAAAAATCGATCAAATTTAGCATTTATCAAATTGTTATCTGTACATTGTATCTAATATTCGTATCTATTTTAAAATAGTAAGTGTAGCTGGTAGTTTTTATTAACGTTTCATACATCTTTTGCATGCTTCTCACATAAATGTAAATTTGTATATATGCTATTTCTATTTAACTGTAACTGTAACTGCAAAGATAAGGAATTGATCTCTCTACTCATCTTTGCAAGTACTGGCTAATATACAGCTTTAAAAATAACATACACATCCCCACCCAACCGCCCCACGCTCACTCGTATTCACCGCTCAGCTGTCTCACATTTACAGTTATGTCATTTGAAAGCTTTATACACACACATACTCCATACCATACTCCACTCATACATATACATAAATATACATATACATATGTACACCCACCAATGCCAAATAGTGTTGAACAGCAACAAATGATGTGCAAAATGTGAAAATTGAGAAATTTATATGCGCATTTTTGCATATTTTCTTTTCATTTTACTTTGCCGTCCACAAAATTTTAACCAAAACTAAAAAAAAAAGCAACATAAATAAAATAAAAAACTATTGTTCAAATTGAAACACTTTAAAAACAAAAACCTCAAATATCTTTTGCAGTCAAAGCCAAACGCCGCACCGTTCCAATTTAATTTAGCGCCCGCGCCAGCCAATATATTCGCGTAAGTAGAGTGACAGAGACAGCAATAATGACACGCACACGACGATCAAAAGGCTTGATATCGATCCGAGTGGGCAAACAAAGTGTGTGCAAGAGAGACAGAGAGAGAGAGAGAGTGTGTGTTTTTGTTTAATTTGGCCTAATATGTTGTTAATTTCAAACAGGCAGAAATCTGAACACACACACAGCCACATACACACATCCCCCCCCACACACACAGACCCAGTTTTACTTACACAAAGCACAAACAATAACAAATGCATTGTTAACCATAGCAAGACAATTTTGCATTGCGTACGTTTATTTTTAAGGCACATGTTCATTTAACAAAATACAAAATAAATGTCTTGAATTAAATGCACATACATATACATATACATTTTTACATGTTTTGAGCCATGTGTTGCTTATTTGAATTGTGTGTGTGTGTGTGTGTGTGTGTGTGTGTGTGTGCGTGTGTGCAATACATTTTTTTAAGCTTAGTGTGTGCGTATGTAGATATAAATCACAATTAGGAAATCTAAAAGTAACAGAACTATATTTCGTTTTAAGTTAAAAAAAAATCGTTTTTAGATTCGATTACAATGAATTAAAGAACAAAAATAAATTAATAGTGAAAAATTTCTGTGCATTGTCTGTGTTCAGGATTTTTTCAATACGGATTTCAAATACTGTGAAAATTTTCTGTGCATTTCCTGTGCTCAGAATATTTTTAATACGCATTTCTAATAATACAGAGCTATGTTAAGATTAATTTATAGATAGAAATATCTAAAACCTCTTGTGACGTCAGAAAGTTCGTGCGCTCTCACTCGTAATGAGAATATGCCGTTAAAAAGCTCTCGTTAAATCAATTGGTCATGCTACGAATTGTACTCTCTCTCTCCCTCGCTCGTTTGTTCGTTCGGTCTATCGGTCGCCCGCGCGCTCCTGTTGAATTGGAGCACCATAAACACCCTGTACTAACGTGCCACTCTTCCCATTTGGACAGGTTAAATCCGCCGGCAAACGCTGGCAACGCCATGCAGAATCCTCGCCGCAAGATAAGGACAACAATGCGTCGCCTGCAGCCGCGGTAGGAATCGAAATGGCAGCAAAAATGGACGCAAACGCGTCTGCTGCCGTTTTCGCCTCAGGACAACAGTGGACAACACAACAAGGACGCGGACTTGGACGTGAATCAACAAGGCGAGTACAACAGCAGCTGAGGGACAAGGAGAGCAACACAATGAACCACAGCAGCAGCAGCAGCAGCAACGGGCAGCAGAAGATAGAGGAAACACAGATTATGACAACAACAACAGTGACAAGGACGAGGACAACGACGACGCTCAGCTGCTGTCGCTCGCCCGAACGGGTAATGCCAACGGTAAATGTCATGTTGCAGCGCAGCCGCAGTTGCCGGCTGCAGCAAAACCAACAGCAGCTGCAACGACGACGACAGCAGCAGCAGCAGCAAAAGCAACGACTCAATAAATATCGCTTTGTGCGCAGCCCGACGACGACGGCAGTCGGAAACGAAAGCGGAAGCGGATTTGGAGCTGTAGCAACAGCGGCAATAGTGGCAGCTAGGGTTGCCAGACAGTCAAGATTTGGCAAACGACAGCAACTGCGCAAAATCAGCGACAATACTAGCAGCAGCAACAACAACAACAACAACAACAACAATATCAACGAAGAAGAAGTGGAAGTAAAAGTAAAAGCAAAAACAGAAGGCGCAGCAGCCACTTCGCACGTGTTGCGCAGTCGCTATAAATTGGTGCGGCGACGCAGCGCCGCTGACTGAACAACAACAGCAACATTTAAGCAATAAATAGCTAAGTTAAGTTGTGCGGCGCACAAAAGCGATAAAGTTAAACAATCAGAAAATTACAAAAAAAAAAAATAAATAAAAATAAACAACGAGAGCTAAGCAAACGAGTTGGCAGGCCCGCCAGCCCGCGACGGAACAGACTGGAACAGTTACACAACACTACAACTACTACTAAACGGATTGACCGAATATTTTTGGAAATCATCATTATATATTTTGTTTTCATATAAGCGCTCTGGTCAACAACAAGAAGTTGAAAAAGAAAAACAAAAAATAAAAGAAAAAAACATATTGTATACAGCAGCAGCAGCAGCAACAATAAATATGATGCGCGAGTCTTATAATATTTAGTTATTTAATTTGAATTATTCTTTTTAAATTAACTTAAATTAATTTTTGTTGATTTGTCAAATTTGTAGAACCCAAATTATAAATATAATATATAATAAAAACTATATAAAGCAGTCGACAATTTATATATATATATATATATACACACTATGGAGAGAATGTACTCGCAGCCGTTAGTTTCAAGCACCGCAACAAAAAACAAATTTGAACAACCAACTACAACTACAACAACAGCAGCAAACATTTGTAAATTTAAACTATATTTGTGTTGTAACCAATTTTTTTTTATTTTATATATAATTATGACCAACTTAAGCGCTTTTATAAACATAAATAAATATTATACATACACATATTTATAAAAAAAAAAAAACAAAGAACTAAACGATAATTATGTAATAATTATGTTGTGAAATTGTAAAAAACGTGTTAAACGAGAAAAGTGAAAAAAGAAATAGCGCAAAAAAAAAAGAAAAGAAAAGAAAAGAAAGAAAACTACATTATATATATATATTAAATGGAATCATTTGTTTAGACAATTTTTAAGTGCAACTCGCCCAACACGACTATTTAACTATTTAGTTAGCGAAGTAGCGCGAGAGGCGCTACTTAACGGTTATTTAGGAAAGAAGAAGATATAAAGAAAGCAAAGAAAAAAAACTGTTGTTATTCAATTCGTACACTTCCGTTTCCGACTGCCAAAGAGCAGGAAACTTGATAAGCATAACGACAGCAACAACCACAATCGAGATATAGTGTAAAAATCAGCACTAAATATAAATACACAGACATAGATATACATATATATGTATATGTATAGTTAAGCGACACACAAGCAACAACTCCAATTATAAAATGTGCGTGTTTTTTATATACATACATACAGACAACAAATAACGATAAGTTAAAAAGTAAAACAAAAAACTGGAGCCCGAAGTCTTAGTTTTAAGCGACTCAAAAACAAAAACAGGCAGTTGACAAATTGAAATCATAATGTAAATAAGTAAATATAAACGGTATGAAAATTAAAAACGTGACAAAATATATAAAACTAAGTGTTCAAATTTTGATTGTATGCTAGCGATCTGTCAAATCAGATGTTAACGGACAATTTGAAATGTTCTACCCTGGAATGGTTTTTCAGTGCTGCCAAGCACACAACTAGAAATGTACACCTGTACGACTTGACATCGATACTTGATCGCTAAGCATCGAGTAGCTTTCGTTCGAGCGCATTGTTCATATAAAAGCGAATAATTGGATTTGAATAGAGTTCTTTAATATGCAAAGGTTGGCAAAAAACAGCTTTTGGTTATCATTTTAGCACAATACTACTTTAATAGTTAAAATCGCTCACATTTTAAAATACATCTGAATTTATTTGGGCATCGAGAACACGCTGTTCAAATAAAGCGCGCTGATTTAAAACAGTGGTGGTTAAAATGTATGTTACAGCGAGCCAGTGCTACTAAGCAACCCAAAACTGGGGATATGAAATTTGTGAAATTTCGAACGGCATCGACTACTCTTCGTTTAAAGTTTCCGAATTGAATTCAATCATAAAGTTTTTATACTTTTACAAGTTCGGAAATGCACGTAACTTTATTTTATATATTCCAAAAAACAAAAAGAAATTAACGCTGAACTGCTCTAAAACAATGCACGGGTAAGTCGTTAAATTATTAGCTAGTTTCTTGTTGTTCTTCTTCTTATTCATTCAAAATACAGCACAATGTTTAATTACCTCAACGACGATTGTCAATTCAATATTATCGCCTTGTTGGATCTCAGGAGCCAGCTGGAGCTTTTCGAGGCGACCAAGGACGATGAGCCGCGCATGTGTGCGAATCTCTGTTGGGTTTGGCGGCAACGATTCGGCTTTAATTTAGATACAACGATTCTCGCGCAGCTGGACGCGAATCCGGTGCAATTGAAGGGATTTCTAGACGCGATCAGTGCAACGGTACATTCGCTCACACTGGATTGCGTGAGCCTGCCGGTGCCGCTGGCGTCCTGGTGCTACTTCAAATTTCCCATCCTGCAAATGTTGTCGTACACGTTCGATATTAACTCCTCGGATGTCGACGCCGATGACTTTCAGGCTCAGCTCGTCCAAATCTTTCCAAGCACCGTGTACTTTGCGGCGTGCGGCTCGTTTACCGGCCGCCATCTCGAATCCTTTGCCCAGCTGCGCGTCCTCTATCTGAACGATTGCAGGGGCATCGATACCCAATTCATACTCAAGTGCAGTGTCCTGGAGGAGCTACTGTTGCACGACGATTACCTGACCAAGGATTTCATCGGCAAACTGTTGCAGCTGCCCAAATTCCGTGAGCTCATCTTCGACGGCGAAGGCGATAAAAATGACATACTCGCCGATATTGTTTCAGAACGCGGCGCGTCCATTAAGCGGGTTAGTTTCAGGTATCCGCTGCGCAAATGTGAGATGAAAACGCTGCTGAAACTGCAAAACTTACAGCACTTGACGTTGATCACGAACCTGACACAAGACTGGGACTGCCTGAAGATGATGGTGTCGGGGCTGAACAAGCTGGAGAAACTGTATTTGGAGCATTATTATGAAAGTTGGCACGCCAACAATCAAGTGTGGGATATTGTGGAACTCTGTCCCTCACTTAATGTGCTGAGAGTGTTTTTCGGGCATCAGCCGCTGAAGGAGGACTTCCTGAAAGCGAGCGAACGCCTGATGAACATTGTGCTGAACGATCGTCCTGTCCCCCTCAAATTGCAATACGATCCTGGCGATGTAAATACAAATCTTATTCGTCAACATTTCCGCCATCCAAATTTGCTGCTGGAGACGCGCCCGTTTAATGATGTCGGGCTGTGCATCTGTTATTTTCGACCACATATACGAATAGAGTTTATACCGTTGGAGGAGGCTGTTAGCGCGCTGTGATCGTTGTCGTATAAACGAATAATTCATTAATTTCAGTTTTCAACACGAAGCAATAGTGCATAATAAAATTATTAATGTATTGAGTTAAGAAGCTAGAAATATTCTGTAAACATTTGAATTCAAATTAAATGTAAACGTAAAGTATCGAATTAAATACTCGATAAGTGGGAACAATTTGTTATCGGACTGTTAAAATTTTATTTCAGTGCTGTAACACAGCGAAAGATGTTATATTTTTTTTTTTTTTTGATTTTTAACACCTCGAGGATGTTGGTTTGGTTGGTCACAATGTTGAATTGTATTGACCAGATACACAAGTATACGAAGACTAGCGCGCGGCTGAGCCTTAGGTTATAAAGATTAAAAAAAAATAAAAATAAAATTGAGTTTGTAATGGACGAGGTCCAGAACTAGACTGAGATGTTATATTTTAAGCAGGTTACACATATTTGATGAGAACATGGCGCCGAATAAGAAATTAAATTGAATATATAAGAAGTTGGGACTTCTTAACTCGAGTTTTAACAGAAAAAAAGTAATTATAGTGCAACAAAATCATATTTTGCTGCAAATCTTTTTGATGGTTGTTTTTAATTTGTTTATTTCGGTAGCATATACAATAGTTCACAGATTGCAGTGTTGAAAAATACGAGAGAAAATAAGCCAACTTCCACAAAATTGTTTTCGATAGCTTCCCATTAAAATATCGCCAATTTGTAACTAAAATATCGTTATATCGATGAGATATCAACATCCCCAGTTAACAGAAAAACGCACGACAAACATAAATTCGTGGAAATTACGCACGGCTGTTTTTTTCGTAGCTCCATAGTACTATTTGTTTATTTTTTTCGGTTTTAACATAAATGCAGCACACATGCATATAAAAATTATACACACGTATCTAGTGTAATATGTGTATATGTAAATGTAAAGCGAAAGCAAATATTAAATTTTAAGATGAATATCAAATGCATGCAACGCAGCAGCAGCCGCAGCAATAGTAACAACTACAAAAACAACAAAAGGGCTGACTGACTACACCCAAAAAAAAAAACGCAACAACAACAACAACAAAAATATAAAGGAAGCAATTGGAGGCGAGCAATGACAAAACGACAGGAAAAATGAAATAAAAGCGACAGCAGCAAACGGAACGGCACTTCAGTTGCAGCTCAGTTGTGTGGAGTATACACGCACACACACGAAGAGACATTTGCATGCATGTGTGTGGGTGTAGCAGCAGCAGCAGCCCAGCTCCAGCGTATAAATTTCGTGTTCGGCAGTCGTCGTTCGTCGTTCGACGTTGCTCGCTCGTCGCTCGTTTCGTCGTTCGTTCGTTCGTTTGTTCGCACGCTCGTATCGTGCCGTGTTGTTGTTGGAGTAACAGCATTCGCCTACGCAGCAGCCACGGCAGGCAAAGGAAACGGTTTAAGAATGCATGGGCATGCACAAAGTACGAAGTACAAAACACGAAAAACATTCAAGAGAAATGCAAATTAAACAGAAATTGAAATAAATGCTGCCAACACGGGTTTCCAATTCGATTCCAATTTGTAATTCAAGCCGCAGTCTCGCAAATTTATGCCAAACTGATCAAAAGCGCGCCAGAGAAAGAGAGAGAGTGAACGAGAGTGTATGTGCACAGAGTGAGAGAGAGAGTGGAGAGCCTAAGGAGAGAGCAAGGCGCCGTTGAATCGGATCACGTTTACATTTGAGGCACAGTTAGCCGCAGTTCCTTTGTTATTGCTGCTTCTTTGCCTTCTGCTTTGTACGTCGACGTCGTAATATGGATTGTGGTGCTCTTGCCGCGCAGCAGCAGCAACTATTACAACAACAACAACGGCAACTGCAGCAACGACAACAAAATACGCTAAATTGCCTTGAAGCAGCAGCAACAACAAATGTAAGTTTACACACACACAGCCACATTCATACATGTATATATGTTTGTATGTGCATTTATGTATTTTTCTCTTTTACTTGCACTTCGCGTATATTCGCCCCCACACAAAACCGTTGCGCTGCGTTTCGCTGCCTGCGTCGCAGTCGCGTCCCAGTTAGCGTTGCCTTTGCTCTTCTTGCAGTTTATTGGTTTTCTTATTAGATATTTTTCATATGAGTAACTTTGACAGCGACGGTGGCAGCGCTGTCGCTGCCGATGCTTGTGCCTCTGCGTGTGCGTTTTGTTTTTGCCGCAGCAATTGTCTTTGACTGCGTGTAGGCGGCTGCCTGGGGGCGTGGCTGGTAGCCATGTGCATAAATAATTCAAGACTGCATATTGCAAGTGTATGGGGGTTTATGTGGGGAAAGGTACAAAGTTCATGCGCTATTTTATACCCTGTTTGCTGTTGTAAATGGTGTATCGGTTTAATGAACAGGCAAAATAAAGTATGCAGAAATAAACTATATAGGGCGACGAAAACAGGGTATCCGCCAGTCGGGCACACCCGGCTGGATTACTCTTACCTGCTTTTTCTGTCTTAGCCAAGTTCGCGTAACGCAAAGCGAATGACTCAAATACAACATTAAAGCAGCGGTGATTAATCTCTGCGCTGCTACGGCTGCTGCGGCTCTAGTGGCAGCAAGTTCGACTGCCAAATACTCTGTAGTCCGTTAAAGAGTAACGTACAATGAACTCTCGCAAATGACTACACTGGGGTTTTGGCAGTTAATTTCAATTTATTAAAGTAAGCATTTTAGGTTCACGAACCGCCGAACCCAATGAGATCTTGGTCTTTTAATGATCTTGTCATTTATTTGGGTATGTATAAAATTGTAGGCCAATTTATTGGAATTATAAAAATTACCTTTATAGGTAATAAAAGCTTAAAGTATAATTAAATTTATTATTTTTGAAATTTTCGTTTACTAAGATTTTGAAAATTATAATTTAACAAATTTACATATTTCTTTAGAATACCCTTTTTTATCCCAGCGATTAAAACTAAAAAACTATATATGTAAGTGTATTATAGTATGTATATGACGCTCAGGACGCCGTGTAGGGTATATACCCCTTCTATGATATATATATATATAAATATACATGTGTAAAGGGTATATATAGCCAACAACAGCAAAAGTAATCAAAGTCGAGAAGTGCCGACGCTTTAATTGTCGATTTGTACACGGTACGAACTTCTGCCCATTACTTTCACCGTACATCAATTCTAAAGCAAGAATAAAAACCGCAACAACAACAGCAATGTACAAAGAATGAGTGAAAGAAGTTCAAAATGAAATTGTTTATACAAAGGCAATAACAAAAAAAAAAAAAAATTACCAAAAAAAAGCTGAAAAAGAACAACCAAAAGCCGCTGGCGTTGACGTATGTTCGGTAACAACAACAATAACAATAAGTAGAAGAAAAAGGAGCCGCAGAACAACGCACTCTGTTGCTTTTGCGTTCTTTGTTTTTGCCGCAGTGGTTAAATATTTCTTTCCTTTCCTCACCTCCGCACTGTGCGTTTTTCGTAAGTTTTGTTTTTCGCTACGTGACTGCAATAAAATTTAACTGCAATTACGTGTCCCATGATTTCTGTGTGTGTGCCGAAAAATTGCAAAAAGAACTAAAGCAACAAAAAGAAACAGAAAAGAATAAGAAGTGAACAAGTAACAGTGAATGCCTCAAGGATACGCACAGCATGCGACAACACAGCAGACAGCGGGCAGCTAACGGCATATTTACACCGGGTCCTGTTTTCTGTTTGTGTTTTTGCGTGAGCAATGAGACAGTGCTGCCAACTAGCGTTGTGTTGCCTATGGGCAGCACTTTCGTTGTTGCCTAGACACATGAAAAGGTTACCCAAAAGAGCGCGACATTTGATTTCTGTAGGGACCCTTTTATATACATATGTGTAAGATATATCAAAAACTAATTTGAATATATATATGGTGTTCTTCAGTTTTTAAGCTATATTTTATGTTTTATTATTTTGTTATCACATAAATTCATTAACACTGTTTTTATGAATGGCATATTCGAATGCTTTCATGCCGTATTAATTACAAAACAAATACAAAATATATTGCAATAATATTTATATGTTAGTTCGTTTGTTATTATTTGAAATCATACTCAAAATGCAAAACAGGCGTGTGACGTCACATAGGCTGCTAAAAATGCTGTCGTTACCTTCTGCGCTGTCACCATGCAGAGAGCGTAAGCAAGTGAGAGAGGAAGCGAGCGAGCCGTTTATAGTGAGTGCGTCGTCGCTGTTGCCCGCATTTATTTGTCGACTGATGCGCGCACGAGACGACGACGGCACAGCGCAGCGGACGAACGAAACGGGACAGCGAAATATATAAAACAAAAAAAAAGTTATTGTAAATTGTAACGAGAGCGCGCGCGGCAATTAAAGGCGACATCTCGCTGTTAAAGTTACAATTTTGTTTTTATCGCAGTATGTTTTAGTAATAACTTTTTGTGTCGCTGCACTGCTGTTGTTGGTTAATTTTTTTTATATACATATATTCTTTTCAAATGTGTGTTTGTGTTTCGCGTTTATTGAGTTCCTTGTGCTGTTGAAGCGAAAACAACAATAACAAAAGCAATTAGCTCCAGCTGCTTTTGTTTATACAACACAACAACAACACACGCCGCAAATGAAGCAATAATTAAAAGTGCCTTTTTTTAATTGAAGAGCTGAATACAAACAACAACAACAACGGGGCTGCTGGCAATCGAAATCGAATTGACGTTAACATTGACGCGGTAAGAGCATCCACATAAATACACACACACACATACACACCATTTACTCCTGCATGCAACCCTGTTGACTCGCCTGCAAAAAGCTCTGCTACGCAAAGGAGAGCACGAAAGAGATAGCTAGCGAAAAGAGTGTTGTGTGTTTGTTTTTGTTTTTGGCAGTTAATGTTAATGCGTTTCGCTTTTGTCTTGTGAACATCGTGCGCGTGTGTGCGTTCGTGCGAGGGGGCGGTTGCAAAGCGACTTAGTTTATTTGCTTTTATGTTCCAATCAGCGGCGCGGAGAGCGAATTGCGGCCAAGCATAATAGGGAGCATTAGTAGTGGGGGGTTGCCATATGCCTTATGCTTTATTATTGTTTACTTCATTTCATTTTGTGCCTTATCTTCATCGCCGTACTCTTTACCATAAAAACCGCAGACTCACACTTTATCTGTGTGTGTGCGTGTGTTCGTAGTTTCATTCAACTTTTCTGCATGCGGCAGCGAAATTTGTTGTTTTGTTTCGGCTTCGGATATGGCAACGCCGCCAAGTCTAGTCTCTGGTTTTTGCCGGTTTGTTTTTTTTTGTTTTTGTTTTTGCAAAGTCATATGGTCTGTATATGTATATGCGTCATCCTGCCACCCGCATCCGCATCCGTACCTCCTGCAGCGGCACCCGCATCAAAACACATTCTTTCTCGCTCGCTCTCCATTTGTTGTTATTGATGGTGTGGCCGTTTAATTGCTTCTGCACGTTCGTCAAATATTTGCTCAACTCTTTTTAATTACATTGCCCACTACACACAGACACATGGACGCGTTTACCGTTTTACCCTTTCACACGCACGCGATTTAGGAAAAAATCATGTAAGTGTGAGATTTTCGGTATGTGGAAGTACAAAGCACACAGCACAGTGTGACATTTTCTAAGGATTTGCGAAGCAATTCTTTGGAAAAAAATATAAAATATAAGAAAATAAGCATGTGTGGCTTAGTTATTTATATCGTGTTGAATGTTTTTTAAGTACTGTGGAAATAACTTTTATCTATAAAACCTTAATCTTTTGGACATATTTTACGAATCAGAAAATTAAAAAAACCACAAACTTAAGGCGGCTACAACACGCAAGATTAAACATAGAAATTTTGATGGGAATATAAAAAGAACCCCACAATAATAAATAAGAACAAGTTCCAAAAACAAACTCCACTTGAACTTTTTAATTCAAATAGTTGGGTTGTGTCTATGTTGTACTTTCTCGAGTGATTTTATTGTAATGTACTCTTGCAACGCCTTTTCCAAAATACAACTGTATATACATATATTCATACATATATTCATATACATATATGTATATAGTATAATTATATATAGCCTTGTGGTAAACTTAATTGATACTGTTCGAAATGAACACATTTTCCACAATATTTTTAGACTTCCAATGCACTGCTCCGATTCTGTGCTCCACGACAAGGCTGAACAGTTTTGTTCGATTTGATGTGCGTTTGATTTATAATTTGTCTCGCATTTTGTTATAAAGTACATGTGTATTTTTATTCGTTGTGATTGTGTATGTGTTGCAATTTTTCACTTCCCGTTTATAAGTAGAGTACATTTCATAAGTTCACTCATACAAGGCCATGCCTTGGCCCACTGTGCGCCGTGACGGCGAGGCTGCCAAAGCAAGAAGTGAATTCGCTTAGTTTAGGGCATTTTTGTTGTAATTCGCCCGGCAACGCACATAGCAGTCGCAGTCGCTGTTGACGCAGCAGCAGCAAAACACCCATATGACTTTTGCACATGGCTGCGACGCTGCTGCGCTGCCGCTGTGCATCGATGTTATGGTTGCTCTTCAGTGCTTTACTTTTTATGATTCTTATTACACGCTTTGCTGCTTTTGGCGGACATTGCATTGCTGCCTTGCTTTACTTTACTTTACTTCAGCCAGCTGCGCGGCTGAGATCGCCTTTAAAACGTTAATGCGGCTACCGCGGACGCGACATCTCTGCCGCTGTTCATTTTATTTTATTTTATTTTTTTTTGGCGTCGTGCGCTGTTTTTGCTGCTTCTGCCGCTGTTGTAAATATTTTATTATCGCTTGTTTCCGTTTAGGAACCGAAATGGGGAAAAATGTGTGCGCACAAACACACGCACGAATACGCGTACGCATACATATTTAAAATTCTTTTGTCGCCATATTCGTTTCGAAATTATGTACTTGGCTTGTTGCTTCACACGACGCTCCGTCTAGCGCACCCACTCCCCCCAATACCCTTGTCAATTTAGCTATCTGTTTGTCTATCTATCGAGCAACACGCACACACGCATACATACATGTTCCATTCCATTTTATGCCATTCGGTTTTAAATTTGCCCCCGTCTCGCCTACTCTTTTTCGTCACATGGCTGACCCTGTGCATTTCTTGTAATTTCATTTGTATTGATGGGAGCAAAGCAAATGCAAGAAATGGAATGAAAAAAAAACTTCTTGTACTTTATCTTATATGCGTGCATTTAACACTCGCTCTCTTTTTCTCTCCCGGAGGCATTACAAAATTAGCACAATATTTGTTGTTGTAATTATTATTTTTAGCTGCGGTTTTTTGTTCGCCGCATTTTGTAAATTATATTTAAACACGATTAGCCGTTGCTGCCTCTCGCTTCGCATCGCAACCGATCCGATCTCAATGCAGCGCGGTGCGGTGCGCGGAGTGAAATGTCTCTGTTACCAATGTGGGCGTGCAGTGACCCAATTTCTCTAATAGATTGCATTTTGCTACAGCGCACGCATAGACAAACACACACACACACACACACACACACACACATGCATTTACACAGCCTGGCGTCTACACACACGCATATGCATCTCGCTGCTGTTGTTGTTTTTGGGATTATTTAGCGCATTGAACTCTGCACAGTTTTTTGCCTGGTCTCTGGCTATTTAATCGCAAATGCTGTTGCTGCAGATCTGGCGACCATTGCAAACGTTTGGCGCTTGGCATTTCCTGCCAGCCAAATGTTACATAAAATACAAAAAGAACAATTTCAAACCAGAGTTGGGAGTGTACGGCTATCAAATACCCTAATTACCCTGAAATTCGCACAAAACCAGTAATGATCTTTACCAATTTGAATTTAGGGTGTAACAAACGAGGAAGAACGATTATCTTTAGGATGCCGAAGATTAAATACCCTTGTAACTAAAAAAAATAATGCAAAAAAAAAATGTATTTTACCAATTGTTGCTATACTTCAACTATACTACAGTATGTGCTAGAAACATATTGTAAATGATAATAACTTTTAGAGTCTCTGCAAAGGGTATACAAATGAAAGAAGACAAGTAAATATGGCAAAATTGTCGCAGTGTGCGCGCAAATTTTTAATGGGCTTTGCGGCGTCTCGTCGTATTTCTTCGTTTCAATTCCCATTTCGTTTCTGTTCCCGTTCCCGTTCCCATTCCCATTGGCTGTCGCATTTGTGTGTTCCCAGGCCGCCTTTGGCTAATTAAGTGCAGCACTTGACTTCGTCTAAAGCTCGCAATAAACATCAACAAATTGAGCACACACACAAGTACACTCGCAAACATACACGCACACCATCGGTGTATATGATTCTGTGGCTGTATTGTGCAGCATATATAATTTATATGGTCTTTTAGCACATTTGGTGTTCCGCATTCCACGCCTAATTGGTCTCTATGCCAATTCCAAAAACTAAAACTGTTTGTGGATTGTATTTTAGAGCAAAACATGCCCATGTTTAAATGCACAAGTCGTACAGTATTCGATCGAGAAATGGAATCAAATTATAATATTTCATATACATCAAAGATTTTTTTGATTTGTGAGTTTAATTTGCATTTATTATATGTATATATAATATTTATATATTACTCCGGTGTTTGCAAATTTGATATGACTGAATATCAGTTCTATAAATATGTATTTTGCTTTTGTTTTGTCGGTGGAAAACATTTGTCGTATCGTTTCTACTACTGTGGTTTCTTAGCTCAAAATGCTGACTCAGACGTTTTTTCATTTGCTTATTTGTTTATTGTAATAGCTGTCACTCTGCCTCCCTTTCTCGTTCACTCTCTGCCGCACTCCCCAGAGACCTCGTACCACAAGCAACATTACAAAAAAAGAACATACGAAAATTGTTTCGCTCGCTGCATGCAACAACAACAGCAAATAATAAGCGACTTGTAATTTGATTGAGCTGCAATAAAAATTTGTCAGTCTGGCAATAAAGTAGAAGGTACAACGGGGAGGGTTGGCAGGGGCGGAGGCATCTAGTGGCAGCGAAGGGCGACGGCTTCCTATTGGAGCATGTAATCATATGTTTTTATTTCATTATATATGTATACATATATATTTTTTTCATTTTTCTTTGATATGATTTATAATGGGGCAGGGACGGGGGCAGCGACTCGAAATGTTTTTAACAAATGTTCTGCCTGCACCCGGAATGAAATCAACAAGTGATTGATGACGCCCAAAAACCCATATTTAAAGCAAGAGAGCTGCATAGAAAAATAGTTACATATACATTTTACACACTTATATATGATAGTCGTCTAAGTCGACCGACTAACCCCTAAGCCCGGCGCAAATATCGAATTACACATTACGCATTTGCCGGGTGGCTACTTACAACTGCTTGTGTGTATTGTGTGGGTGAAAACCAAAAAAAAAAAAAAAAAAAAAAAAAAAAAAAAAAATACTGCGTACACTGTGGAAAAACATGAAAATTGTTAGCAAAACAATAAATGTATACAGTTTGAATATCTGTATAATGTTTTCTGACTAACAGCTTAAAAGTTGATGAATATTATAAAACTTAAAATTTGGGACTTCAGAACAAAGACAAATATAACTGAAACAGTTTTTAAAAATGCTCTTCTTGACTATTATACATCCATTTTCCCAGATCTTCGATACAAATATAGAAGTTATGTCAAATTTAATCTAAATATCTTCAACACTACACTCCTATTTTTTAACAAATTGATTTATGATTATTTTATAGAGCTTTTTAAATATATTGAAGAATTAAAAAGTATTTAAATTATTCAGAATATTACGATTATTATTGAATATTTAAAATTGTATTTAAGTATTTGAGTATATTTCAAAATTGAAGAGTTCCCAATTTGTTTGACTGTAGGAAAATACATTGTACTCACACAAAAGCAACGTAGAACGCATCTGTTCCGCCACTTCTGACGTTGATGACGACGACGACGACGATGAGTAGAATGAGGAGAATGACGCTTATCTTGATCTCATAATCAGCAGTAGCGATAGTGAGTGCAGGAGTGAGAGAAAAAGAGAGAGAGAGAGAGAGAGGGAGAGAAGCAGGCACTAAAAAGGGGACTCGAATGCGCGTCATTTTACCATTTTGGGTGTGGAAGAGTCGCTGCTGGCTGGCATTGTCTCAGCCAAGTGGCAGGTGCAACACGCAGCCGGTGCCCCTTTTTTGTAGATACTCCTTGAGGCTATTCCCAATGCATTTTAACCCTAAGCGAAAACCTTGCCCCGATTTGTTGCTGTTGTTGTTCCTGCTGGACACGCGTCGCTTGCCATCTGCACGCGTCACAAACGAGAACGGGAAAGACGAAGAAAAAATAACAGAAACTGAGAAAAACAGCCCCTACTAAAAGAGTATTCAACGTCAAACCCAATTCCAAATGTTGAAACCAAAGATTGCGCTGCAGATTTCTTTTTCATTTCTTGGTAACAATTTTTTTTTTCCATTTTATTTTTGCTTGAGTTGGTTCTCAAATCAGCGACAGATGTTTTTTTTCGGTTTCCTTAAGGGTCGTTTCGTTGGTCGCGTGTTGGTTTTAATTCGTTTTCTTGTTTGTCCATTCACTTTTAGTGGCATGCAACAACTTTGTTGTGTTCCTTTTCGGTTGTTTGATCACGCTTCAAGTAGAGGATTTGCCAAAAAAAAGCATAAAACAAAAATAAATCTACATACAAACATTGTGCAGCTGTCATAGAACTCAATAATCGAAGCAAGATGAGTTTCCGTACACATTTTATGCGTATTTACAGACTGTATTTCTGTAATAGACCAACAAGAAATTGGATGTGTTTTATAGCCTAAAAGTTTTCTTAGCAAGAACTCGGAAAAAAGTTTAGACTGAATTAAAACAACAAATTTTGAACATTTTCTAAAATTTTATTTTATTTTTTTTTAATTTTACAAATTTTTATTATTATTTTTTTTTATTATTCTTCTACAAAACTTCAAATTTCATATATGTAAGTAAGGTAAAATAAAATATGAAACTGCAACAATGCTGAAATAATTCTTTTGGGATTATTTGAAATTTAATACAATTGAAATGTAATTGATATTTCATAAATGTGTTTCAGCTGCCTTTTCATGACACTGAACTGCTCGGTAGAAGGTTTTCTTTCAGATTAATAGTTGTTTTTATTACTTATTTTTATGTTGATTCTATTGGATTTCATTACCTCCTCTTCTTGGAGTTGAGCTGTTGATTAGGAAACGGCGCACTTGGCCTGTTTGACAATTAAGCTGCTTAACGAACCAGCATACCCCGCTCACATACCATTTCGAAGTTCGAAATTTGAATAGAGTCGTTTTACGACCGACAAATTCGCAAAAACAACATGAAAAATATAAAAAAAAATGACATGACATGGGATTCGCTTTGTAAGGTAATGCGCCACCGCGTGGCGGCCATCAAATGCTAAAATTAATGTATTAATTTAGTTTTCGTGTACTCTAGAATTTGGGTGCTTTAGTTCTCTTATGATATTTGGTACGCTCACAAAAAATATATAAATTCTTACTCGACTTGAATCATAATTTTTCGAAAGATATCTCTGAGTTAAGTTATTTAGATGAATCATAACACAGAGGGGGGTTTTATCTAATATGTGTGCTTATGTGAGTTGGACATGAACTATATTTTTTTATCAGTAATACATTATCATATTTTTAATTAAATTGTGAATTTTAAAAATTTTCAGTCAGATACAATTGAAAACAGCTTCAAACAACTGACAAAAATGAGTTGAGTTCTTTTAATAAAAAAACACTATTTTGTTGTTGTTTTCAAACTTAATTTATATTATTAATTGAACATATAATTCAAATGGAACCAATGGGACAAATGTTTTGTTTTTTGTATTTTAGGCTAACATTATTTTTACTTATTTTCATTTATTTATTACAATTTTATAGAAGGGTATTCGGGCTTTGGTTGTTTTAATAAGTTTCTTTTTTTGTATTCTTTTTCAATTTTGTTGTCTTTTCTTCTTTTTCTTTTTTTTTTGGTCAGGCGCTTTGCACGCACTTGGCCCACAGTTTGGTTTCATTGTTGTTATTGCTGTTGTTGTTATTTTTATTAATTGTCTACGGAAGTTGCTGTAAATGTCCGCAAACATGAAAATATTTATATATATATATATTTATACATAAGTATATATTATATATGCTTTTATGCTTTATGTGCAGAGGAAGCGCGCTGTTGTCCAGGTGCGACGTCCGCTCTCCCCTGCCCCCTTTGGACTGACGTCATTTGGCTAAACAGCTTTTGCACGCTCGTTAATTTAAGTATTTATTGTTGCTGTTGTGTTAGTAGTTTAGTTGGTGGACAGCTTTTAGTGAGTTAGGTTTAAGTGTGATTATTCTATATACTTGGCAAACAAAGTTGATGTAATTACAGTTACAATTATAATTTCCAGCAACTACTGCCGCTGCAACATGCTTTCAATTAGCTAAAAGTAAGACACCTGTCACTTACCCCTTCCCCCCGCCAGCCCACTCCAATGCTTTGGAGGTCACTTGGTCACCCGGGGGTGCTCTCAAACCATGACAAATGCGATGATCGTAGAACATGCAACATGCTACAACAATTGTCGAGGTCACGTTGGTAAAGTAGAGCCTACCCCACCTAGTCCCCCTGTAAATGGGTCAGTACGTATGACTCCCTAATTGGAGTTTAGCTTGAGCCAAGAGGCCAACAGGAGCCGAAAGATGAGCTCATGGCTCATTAAAATTATGTTAAGAGTCATTATGTTGTACTAGCCGATGTTTTTTTTTTTTAAGTAGTTTTTGACCCCATTTTTACCCATTTTTATTAAAATTTGCTTTAATTAAATAAGCTTTTCACCCATTTCCGCTTGTTATGGAGAACCATTAAAAAGAATTGTGAAATATTTAATAATTATTATTTTATTCGTTTTAATCGCATTTAATAAAAGTAAAAAGCTTATATTATTATTTAATATTAAACTTTTATCCGTATTCCGTATATTATAGACGTTTTATGGAAACAAAAAGTTGGAAAAATAATTTAAATAATTCATTTTTTTAAATCAATTTTTCACGTGCGGAGGCGGATTCGATTCAATGCAACTTTTTCATCATAAATAAGTTTTTTTTTCCCCAAATAAATTTTTACCTATTTTGCGCACTTGAAAGTGGAACATACTTCTTTTGTATTTTCTCAGAAATGAGGTTTATTAAACTATTAAACATCGGGTAATTAGTCAGCCGCAGCTAACAAAAAGCAATACAAAAACACTTTTCTATAGAATGTGAATATATATATGGCCACATTGGTGAACTGAACGGATGGGGGAAAATTCCGGTTAACTTATCAGCATGTGTTAAACGAAGGTCACCACGTTTCCATTGTGAATGCCATTCAGAAAAGAAAAAAGCTCCAATATATATAGTACTATATGGTGTATAAGGCTTAGACAGATTGTGACCAATCTATTATCAGCTACTCAGCTGCGGCTATAATTAGAGTCTAAACATTGAGACAAGATCACGTTGAAGGTGATCAACTGCACGCGGCAAATGGAGCAAATTGTAAGCGAACGCAGCTAGTCAAGAATATAGTTTGATCATTGATCAAACATAAGTAAATGCTGATCATTGATCAGGGAATTTGCAACAACAACAACAACAGTTGATGCCAAGTCCAAAATTAAAGCCAAATTTATTGAAGTTCAAAGTTCTTTGGCTTTCTTTTGTTGATCATAGTCAAGATCTTAAGAGCGAAGAATACAACCAATGACAGGAACGGGGACAATGAGAGGGGCAAGACAGACATGTAGAATGTACCCAAGTGCATTAGCATTGTTGTTGTTGTTGTTGTTGCCACTTAGTTGCCAGCGAGCCGCTTGAGTTGCTCGCAGCCCGCAAATGGATGTACTCGCGTAGAACAGTCAAACAGACAGACCACAATATAAACTATGCAAATAGCAGGTCGTAAACTAACAAGAGATCACTGTACAACTTCGCCACGACCTCAATGTGTGTGGCGCTCAACAGTGCTGATGGGATTTTAGCTTCTGAAATACCCTGTTATCCAAAGAATAACCATTTATTTCAATAGTTTTGTATCTCTTTTGTACTTAATTAGATATATATGCACTTTTTATACCATAAGGTACATGGATTATGTTCATATTACAGTTTACACTATTTCTATAAACATGTTTACTATAGTAGCTATAGCTATGAATTTGGTATATAGTTTCTCGTATATATCACAGTTACGTTTATATCGAAGCTATATAAATTACTGTTTACCCACGTATTATAAAAAAGCATTCCTTTCCTACATGTTACGTGCTTCAAAGAGGGAGTGAGGGTAATTATATGTGCTAAAAGTACACTTCAAATTTATTTAAAATTAAAGTCTATTTGCACGTTCATTTTTTTAAAGGTTGAGGATTTTACAAAGAGAGAAAAAAACATATTCTCAAACATATTAACAGTTTTCAGCTTCAGTTTTGTTTATTGTTGTTTTGAAGAAGCAAAAAAAAAACTATTGTATTTTTAGTATATACTGTGTTTGTACTAAGAGTTCATGTTCGGCTAGCTCTTGGCTCTTAGAAATACGAAATTTGGTATAAGGGCTTTAGTATACCGAAATGTTATTTTATTAAAAAAAAATAAACGGAAATATAATATAATTTATATAATTTATTTTAAATCATTTTTTTTATTTCGATTTTTTAAATGTTTTTGGGCTGCTGTTGATTTTAGTACAGGGTAAACTTTAGCCGTTAGACTTTTGACTAATGCATTTCAGCTTATTTTTTGTTTGTTATTTTTGCTTTTGTTGTAGTTGTGTTTGTCAATGCAACTCAATTAGAATAGCCGCTGGCAGCCTTTTGTTGGTGTTGTTGTAGTTGTAGTTCCAGCAGCTGTCATTGAACTTTGAACAAACGCATGGGTCGCAGGGTCGCAGCGGAGTTGGTATTGGGCGAACCAAACAAAATTGAAGTTGTGGTAATGGCAATAGTCAAAAGCAATGCCACTGAAATACACACACACACACACACACACGGAAACAGAATGAGAGAGAGAGAATTTACAGCACACTTGAACCCATAAATCAACGCAGTCGTCCAACCGATCCATTATGGAACGACCTCGTGCCCCCCTTACTCGCTACTTACCCCTACCCACTTCTCGCTCCCCATTTGTGCGCTTATCCCCTTTAATTGTATTTTTTTTTTTTTTTTATATGTACACATATTCTCTTTCCGTTTTGTGCGTCGTCCCTGGCTTTTATCAGTTATTGTGCCTGCAGCTTCAGCTGCCCTTCGAGCTGCAATGCGCCATTGCGTGGACAGAGCTAGACAGACAGATTGAGAGAGAGCGGTCAATCATGTCATGTCAGCAAGTGCCAATTACCGCTAAGCCTTCAAAAATCTTTGTGACTCACTCGAGCGTTGAATGCCGCCAAAGTGACGCTTCGAGTGGCAGTTGTCAGTTACCTGTTAAACATTTCCAAGCTCAAATCATCCCGTCAAGCAGTAAATCACAACAAACCTTTAACTGTCTGTCTTCAAGTACTTCAGTTACCCAACACTAGACAAAGTTGAAGTTCACGTAAGGGATTCCTAAGAGTATTATCGTAACAATAGACGTCTTAACCGTAGACAAACTGTACAAAAAATACCACGAATTTTGTACTTAAATCAGTTACAAAGTGTTGTCAAAATACGGCCACGCTGCTAATTTCTTAACTCAATAATAAAATATCCATTTTAGGAATATTTCAAATATATATTTCTAAGATATGAGTCTCAAATATACGAACTCTTCGAAAAACTTTGTATTTCATATATACAAATTCTTGGTCTAATTATTTCGTATTTAAATAATATTAATATTATTATAAATATAAATTTTAGCTGGTCTTTTAATGTTCTCCAGGAATTTTTAGATTTCTATAATATATTTTTGTTCCTTAGAAGTTGCTTAAGAAATTTTTTTTTAAATATTTATATATAATTTTTATAGTTATTATCTAATCAATCTATATTTTCCATAAAAAAAATTATTTTAAAGTTAATATGGTATATATTCCGAATCGAATTTTTTAACATTTATTTATAATGTTATAATTCTATTAGTTTTAGTTACCAAGCTATCATATTTTATTTTGAAATTCGAATGTGCCAGTTATTATTATTATTTTTGTTTATTAAAATTTGTTGATGTAGCTAAAACTTTCATTTGAAAAACTTGTTTAAATTAGAGGCAAAGCATTTCAAAAAAACTTGAAGCGAACTATAAATATGTGCTTTAATTTACGCTACGTTTACGGTTCATTCATGTGATTTATGTGGATGAGTCATCGCGCTGCTCTTCTCAGTCAACAAGAACAACTTTCCGGCTTGTTTTATTTCTTTTCCCCATGGAAACTTTTCTGGGAGTGCTTTAAAATAAAGACCTGCTTGCTGCCGTCGCTGAACGTCTCTGGCTCTTGGAATTGTTAGATATTATTCTTCCGTAGGAAAGTAACAGCTGGATAAATATTATTATAATTATATTATTGTTGTTGTTGTCGCAACGTGACGAAAAGTCAAGAGTCTAGCCAAATGTGTTTGTAGCTCCTTTTTCCTGCCTGCCACTCGCTGACTTCCTCTCGCATCTCTCTTTCACTCTGCCCCCTCCCTGTGTCTCTCTCTCTCTTTTAGTCGTTAGTACGTGACTTATGTCTCGAAGAATTACTTAACACTTGCCAACTCTTACAACAACAAAGACAACAACGACAACTGCAAAGACTTAAGCGACAACTTTGGGTGATAAAAAGCGCTCAACTATCGGCGACTGCAGCTGGAATAATGCCAATCACCAACGGGGGCTGCCTAGCAGAGGGGTGCTGCGGGCTGTATATCTGGGCTGTACTGCAGCGGCTTAGCTTTGATTATCATTGTTGTTGTTGCCGTTGCCATTTTTGTTGTTGCTGCCGCTCAAACGGAAATGTGTAACGTGTTTGCAGCACAAAGCCCGACTCGATTCGATATAGCTAATGCAGCTGCGATTGAGCCGCGATCGAGACCTGAGCACGTACCAAAAAAATAATAATAATAATAATAATAAAATATTAATAAAAAAAAAATAGCTGCAGCTGATTAGTTAACAAGGGGACGATTGGCGGAGGGAGGTTGTGGGGAGCTTATTATATACATAAACCACATGCATGCCAGTTGTTGCGTCGCCCTCACGTTTAATCATTCACTTTTCCTTGGGTAACAACTGTTTCTGTTTTGTGCAACACTTTCGATTGCAAGCGAATCGGGCTTGAAACTCAATTATATTCAACTTAAAATTTATAATTTGTCAGCTCATCTGTTTCTATAGCAACCTTAAATAATATGCTGCAGCAACGCTTTTTAGGCGTTTTTAAAGTAAAGAGTTTATCAATAATTTAAAAAAAATTTGTCATTCTTGGCACTGCTCTTGTTGCAAGTTAAGGTTTAAGGAATGTCTTTTCAATTTCAGCTATTATTTTAATTGATGCGTTTTTTCAACATTTGGAAACCACTTTTTAACCGTTCAAAAATCAAGTTTGAACTAATTTGTGTGTTATGTTTAACCAGCTTTGAGTGTTGTTGATCTATAATGTAATTGTTGAGCTTTTCCGCTTGTTATAATATTAAACTACCTTGAACTAGTTCTGTTTGATCCGGTTCACGTACTTTTTAGTGCCACCTCGATTTAACTAATGCTTAAAAATTAAGAACAATATTTCACTTACGTTGAAAATGGTCTGAACCACTTGTGAACCGGTTCACGTACAACCAAGTTTAATTTAACTTAAACTAATGCATTACGTTACTAATGCATAAAAATTATAACTGATGTAAAGGTTTTTAGAATATTTGATATTAACAATTAGATGTTTATAAACTTTTGAACCGTTTGTGAACCGGTTATATATGATTTTAAAGGAAAAACAATTTACATCATTAAAACTGGACTTGAATTTATTTTATGTTATCTATCAAATGATTATAAATGTCTGAACCACTTTTGAACCGGTTCACGTACATCTGTAAACCAAGTTTAGTTTATCTTTAAAGTTAAATATTATAACTGATTTATTGGTCTTTATTATGTTTTATATTAAATATTAAACGTCTGAACCACTTGTGGACCGGTTCGCGTACGTCTGTAAACCAGTTCAATTGTACTAATGCCTTGTTCTTGCTTTCGCTTACAGATTAGTCATCTAACCAGCCAGGGGATCATCGTTGGCGGTGCTGCCAGCGAAGGATCGGAGGTCGCGGGAGCGGGCGGTGCAGGTGGTGCAGTCGCAGGCACTGGCACTGGGAGTCCACAGCACAAGTTGCTGGGCAGTGGGGATATTACAAGCGGCGCTGGCGCCGTCAAACTGCGCAAGCACAGCGAACGGACGACATCAACGACGCCGGACGCCAAAACGCAGGCTTCCTATCGCATCTCCATGGCCAATCTGGAGGACACACAGGAGTCCGAGCTGGATCAGATACTCGGCGAGCTGAGCTTGCTCGAGGCCCAGATAAGCTACGGCGAGGCTAGCTTTCTGCCCGGCGTGGCAGCCAATGCCGCAGCCAATGGTGCGGCTGGAGTCGGTGGTGTTGGTGGTGGTGTTGTTGTTGGTGGTGATTTAGGCACACCACCGCCACCGCCGCCGCCCGCAATGGCCTCCATATCGGCGGCCTCGTCACGGACACATTCGCGCACAAACAGCAGCATCTCCGGGGACGTGAGCACCACATCCTCCTCGTCGGGCATCTCCGAGAATGGCAACGGGCTGAGCAGCATGGGCCACAGCGGCATTGTTGGCGGTTTGGGCGGCGGTGCCAACGTCATCATGGGCCTCAACACTGGCGGCCACATGACCATGGGCATCACGCTGGGCGTGGTGACGCCCCGCGAACCGCGCACCGAATCGCCGGACAACGATTCCGCATTCAGCGACACCGTTTCGCTGCTCTCCAGCGAGTCATCCGCCTCGTCCAACACCTCGCTGCAACAGCAACAGCAACAGCAGCAACAGCTGCAGCAACAACAACAGCAGCTGATGCAACAGCAAAAGATGCATTTGCAGCAACAGCTGCAGCCGCTGCAATCAGCGACAAAGGCAGCCAAAATACAGTTGGCCCTGCACAAGCTCGAAAGCGCCTCAATTCGCCGGCTCTTCGTGAAGGCGTTCACCGCGGACGGCGCGTCCAAGTCGCTGCTTGTTGACGAGCGCATGGCCTGTGGCCACGTGACCCGACTGCTCGCCGACAAGAATCACGTCCAGATGCAGACCACATGGGCGCTGGTCGAGCATTTGGGCGACCTACAAATGGGTGAGTGTTAAAATAAATAGCACATCCAATTCTCATTTCACACGAGAGAGAGAAAGCGAGAGATACGTTCCCCAAAGAGTTGCGTAAAAAAGATATTGGCTATTAATATTATATCGATGCTGAGATGCGAAATAAAAGTAAAAACTATATAATATTAGTTTTGACTTCACAACATTGCCAAAACTGAACCGATTTTCATGTTTGATGGAATTTTAGACATGATTTAACATATATATATATATGATTCTACATTCAAAATATATGCATTTCTTAAAATCAAATTTTTTGCAATTTTTTAGTCAAAAAAAAACCCTTACTCATTTGCTAAAAAAATTTTTTTTTCAAAATTTAAAATTTCGAATTTGTGTTTTTAATAAATTGTATTCATCACAATTAGCAAACAAAAAACAACATTAAAAGTGAATTTGAGGGGGTCAAATTTTTGGTCAAAAATCATGCCGAAATCGACAAAAATTTTGACAAGTAAAACTCCCGGATCTATAGCTCCATATTTCAAACTCCCATAACATTGTCAAAACTGAACCGATTTTAATTTTTGTTGGCATTATTGTCATGAAAATATGTATGCATTTTTGGAAACTATTTTTTTTTTTTTTTTTTTTTTTTTTTTTACTCATTTTCGAAAAATTGTTTTTTCAAAATTTGGAAATGCTATTTTCATGTTTGATGGCATTTTTTTCATGATTTTTTTCTCTATATTCATTCTGCAAATAATGCCAGGCTACATATTTTCAGTCGGTTATACCCGACTGCAACGTTCTTACTTGTTTTAATTTTCCATTGTTCATGAGCAAGTTCAGAAGTTTATACAAAACATTCTTGGAATCTTTCAAATTCGTTTATAATAAAAAATAAAAAAATAGAAACTTTTTAACTTACGTTATTTTATGGGAACTGAAACTAATTGTTCGCATCTCTTCCAATGCAATTTAGAGCGCCTGTTTGAGGATCACGAGCTGCTTGTGGATAATCTGATGACCTGGAATTCGGATGCCGGGAATCGTGTGCTCTTCCAACAGCGACCGGATAAGGTGGCGCTGTTCGCCAAGCCGGAACTGTATTTGCCGGGACCACAGATGGCGCCTGGTTGCCAGCACGACGATCAGACGCGTCACATGCTGCTCGAGGAGTTCTTTGAGACGCACGCCCAGCTGCTGCTGGACGGGCCGCTCTACATGAAGGCCGATCCAAAGAAGGCCTGGAAGCGACATCATTTCGTTCTGCGCTCCTCGGGCCTCTACTATTTCCCCAAGGAGAAGACGAAGAGCACACGGGATCTGGCCTGCCTGACGCTCTTCAGCGGTCACAATGTCTACACGGGCATCAATTGGCGCAAGAAATACAAATCGCCCACAGATTACACGTTTGGATTCAAATCAGCGATGGATTCGTCACTGGGCAAGTCCTGCCGTTCACTGAAGATGCTCTGTGCCGAGGATGGAGCCACATTGGATCGCTGGCTGACCGCCATACGCATCTGTAAATATGGCAAACAGCTCTGGCACAATTACAAGCTGCTCCTCGAGGAGCTGGGAGCTGCTCCTGGAATTGGAATTGGTGGTACTGGTGGTGGTGGCAGCTTTGTTGCCTCGATGCGCAGCGAATCGATTAGCAGCATCTCGTCGGCGGTGCCATCGCAATGCGGCAGTGTCTCCTCGGCGATCAGCAGCATGTCGAACTCGAGCAGCGGCCGAATTTCGCGCGCCTCCAGCTCCAGTTCCAGCGGCTGCCTCTCGGATGAGAATAACGCGTTCGATTCGGAGTTCACCACCGGCACCATTAAGCGGAAACCCTCGATGAAACCGAATCTGCCGCTGACCACAATGACCCGCCAGCTGAAGGAGGTGGGCGAGATCACCACCGGACCGGTGGCCGTTGCCACTGCCTCGGTGGGCGCATCCGGTGGCGATGCGGCCGCCTCGCCGGAGCGAAGCGGGACGTTGACGCGCCGACACAGTCGCCGCAAATCGCAGGAGAGCAACGGCAGCAGCGGCGGCACCCTCAAGCGTCGGCCCGTCGTTGCGGTCAGCGCGGCCGTTAAGCGGGAGGTGATCGCCTCGAGCGGTGCCAACGATGCCGGCTCCTCATCGTCGAGCAATTCGACGCCAACGCCAACGCCGAGCATTTGTGCCAAGCCGCCGCCGGGACTCAGCGATGCGGAGCTGATGTGCTCCTCGACGCTATCGCTGGATTCGCTGCCGCCGCCGCCACCGCCGCCCGCGCTCCATGCCGACGACCAGGATGTTTATGGATCGCAGCTATCGCTGGCCTCGCTGCCGCCGCCGCCGCCGCCCGAGGAAGTGCTCGCCTACGTTGAGCCCAGCACATCCCCACTGACGCCCACGCCCATGTCCATAGGCATGGGTATGGGCATGGGCATGCCCATGGGGCTGAACCTGGGCATGCCCAATAGCAATGGCACTTTGCCGCCCGCGGTGCCCGCCAAGCCGATCAAGCCGGCCGTAAAGCAAACGCTTAAAGCGGCACCGCCGTACAAAGCGCCGCCCGACTATTGCGGACCCGCTGGAGCGGCAGCAGGAACAGGATCAGGGTCAGCGGCAGCGGCGGGAGGCGCCGCTGGAGGCATGTTACCACCGCCGCCGGCACCCGTACAGAAGAAGGTCTCGTTTGCGGATTCGCCGGTGCTGCTGCGTCGCAAAATGTGCTCACCGGAACCGCAGCTGCCGCAGCGTTCGCCCAGCACAACGCTCAGCACCGGCTCCGGTTCCGTTGGCGTCTATCAGCCGCAGCCGATTTACGCGCCGGGGCCGCTGTTGCCGCCGCGCAGCGATTTGTCGCGTCTGTCCGGTTGCAGTCAGAATGGAAGCGATGTGGTCACCTCGCCGAAGCGTCTGCAGGAGTCCGCCTCGAATCCGCCGCGTGACTTCCTCAAGGATCTGCAGCGTGTGATGCGCAAAAAGTGGCAGGTAGCACAAAAATGCAAACTGGAGCCGGCAACGACGCCGCACGAGGTGCTCGGCTTTCGGGACTTCAACAACGATGATCTGCTCGCCGCCCACAATCTGAACTCGGGCGCCAACTCATCGCACTACTATCGGGAGACGGCCAATGTCAGCCACTGGGTGCAGGAGCACTACGAATATGCCCACAATGAGTATGCGCTCTACGAGAACGTGCATGCCCAGAGCAATGGCGCCAACAGCAGTGCCACAACAATAACAACAGCAGGAGTAGGAGCAGTGGATGCAGCTGGTCCGCCACCGGTGCCCCCACCAGCGGCTGTAGCGGATGCAACAGCGGCGCTGCGCAAAAAGCGTCCGCCGCCGCCGCCGCCCAAACGCAGCGATTCAACGCATCTGACGCATCGCGTCTAGAAACGGGGTGTTCCTTTCGATCAGAGGCGGTCGCCAGTGCGCAGTGAGTGAATGCCATTAGGAATACCAATTGAAAGCCATGTCTAACAGCTTCTCTCTTTGTCTCCATTCTGCAGGTGTCATCCACTCTCTTTCTCTCCCTCTCTCTGGATCTCCTGGCTTCAATGATCCTGCAACAACAAAAACAAGAGCAGCAAAATGTCTAAACTTAAGTGCAAAAACAAATTCCTAACTAAGAGCGAAAAGAACGAAAGAAAAACTGAAAAGCGAAAAGAAACAAAATTAACAAGCATAAATACTAGTATATAAGTCTGGGGCGTAGACACGCCCACTTCTCAAGTATTATATTCAGTTGAGTTTATTTAATTATTCTCCAAGTGCGGCAAAAATGTCTTTAAATGTTTTATTAAATATTTATATTGGTATACAGTGCTAGGCATTTGAATAGTAACACTGCCCAAATATTTATATTCAAATTTTCATAAATTTAAAAACACCAATGCTAAATGTATAAAATTTTACATTTATACTTATCATTATTTAATGAGTACTTCTGTTCTTATTCAGCACATAGATTCAAATTAATTAAGTAGAAATTCTTACAATTGTTATTATTTGTTTATAATTATTATTATTATTTTTTGCATTATTACTATTGTATTATAATTTTCATTATTATTAAAATTATACTCAATATTTCTATTTTTTCTTTCTTATGACTAATTTTTTGTTTTATCATATTTGGTATGCTATAATTTATCAATAATACAAATTATTTAAATTATATAAACAGTCAACACGATAAAAAGAATCTGTAAAAAGCTCAGACATTGTGTATAAGAAATCAATTTTTTTATATTTTCTTAGTTTTTTCCAAAACTGTGAAAGTATAGCTCATGCAATAATAATTTAGAGAAAATTTTTTATTTTATTTATCAGGAGGCCAAATATATTTCGTTAAATATTTAAAAATGGAATGGAAAAACAAGTGTTGGCTAGTAAACTTCAAGTTAACTTAAAAACACATGTTTTTAATGTGAACATCGTCTTCATATATTTCATTTGTATTATATATATATTATTATCAGTAAAAAATTTTAATTTTCACACAATGCAGTTGCTTTGATTTGTATTTAGTTACAGCTAATTTTTTTCCTATTTAATTAAAAGAATTTCTGTTAATTGATCTCTATTGTACTTTAGTTCTTTAGCCAAAAGATTTGCTCATTAAATAATGATAAGATGCTGTTGAGGTTTGTCATAGCATTGTTTTATAGGGCATTAACAAATGCGTGTCTATAAAACTTTGTGCATCCCTTTGCACAACGTGTAATCATAATACTTAAATAAATATTAATTTAGCAGTGTGACTAATTAAATGTGCAGCGGTGTGTAAACACATATATGCTACTGTATGCAAATAAACGCAGTACTACAATTTATTACAATAAGTTTATGAAAATGTAGTTTAAAAATTAACGCAATTTCTTAAATAACTTTTCCGAAATTTCACATAGTAGCATATATGTTCGTATATACTAAAATAATACACAAATAAAATTGTGTATATTTGTTGATTATTTCCTGCCTTTTTTAATTTTTTTTTTAGTTAATATCGGAATTGCAAAGAAACATTTGCCGCACACATTTCAAATAATTCGTGTAATTCACAATTGCAAAATCAAACTAACAAATTAAGAACATATATTCTAAGCTAATAGATTGTATAAAAAACGAGCCACAATGTTTTGTTTTGTACTATATAAATATATGCGCATACCTATATATAATATCTATAAATACATTTTTTTTTTTTGTAGAATTTGTTTTTATTTTGCATTTGCATTAATTTGTTTATATATTTGTATTTTTTTAAATTGTAGTTAATAACATTTTTTTTGATTCGGCGCATTAAATGCGCCTGGGAAATACAAAAAATTGAATATTAAGAGAAAAACTACGTTGCAAGCAAGCCTTATACAACTATTAATCAATTAATGCATCATATACATAATTATATACAAATAAGATTATATACAACTATAAATACTAAGTGCATATACATATATATGTGTATATATATATGTATACATATATATGTATACATAGAGAATGTCATTAAAATTGCTTTCGCTTTGAATAATAACGCTGCCTATATGTTTTGGAATTGTACTTACTGCAAATCTGGACAGAGACAGCAGCCACTATAACTATATATGAATTAACTATAACTGTGCATATAAACTTATATACACGTATGCATACGTGTATGTATCTAGATAGTTGCCCAAGTACTATATGGATCTATAGCAATGCAATTTTGTTGTTTGTTTGTCATCTAATTTTTTTCAAATTTATGTATTTTTCAATTTCAATATCGCTTTTTGTATTGGCATTTAGCAGGCGTTCCTAATGGTTCTTCATGTCCAGAAAATCGAATAGAGAACAGAACAGAACCAAAATCAAATTGTAACGAGTAGCTGTAACGAGTAACTGTAACGAGTAATTATAACGTGTATTTGTAATTTTTGTAACTGATTTGCCATGTTTTTTTTTGCATTTTGTTGTATAATTTTAGCGCATTTTATCTCCCCACCCCACAATAGACTTTATGCAGCAGAGCGCCAGAGAGCCATAAACCAAGTTGATAATATTGCTGATAACTCCCATATAGATGTATCCATAAATATGCATATGTACTACATAAAAGAGTAATCATGCCAATTATGTAGCTTTTGTAATACAATTTATGATTAAGTCAAAGAATGTACCGCAAATTGAAAGTGCAATTCATATATTGGTAGTGCTGACAGAGAAACTATAGCCTTGCAGAACTCTCTAAACAAAAAATTGATTATGATCTTAACAAAGTCGGTGAAATAGCAGTCTCAATATTAAGAAAAAAACATGAAATCATTCAGATGTTCATTAAATTTAGTTAAAATATGGAACCAATTTTTTTGTAATTTTTTATGCAAACTTTTATAATTGGTTTTAGCAAAATTAATAAAAATTACGATCAGACGGAGCAGCTGCTTAAAAAATATAATAAAACGTAGCTTTAGAATGTTAAGGTATATATTTAGAGACTTCTGCAAGGCTAGAAAAAAATGTAGAACATTAAAAACTGTTCGGCTGAGCACAAATCAATTAATTAAATATTATTTGTCTCGGAAAACAGAAAAAAACTATTAAGTCTGCCCTATATATATAATGAAATAAATGGATTTGATGACTGTCTGCCTGCCTGCTTGCATACCGTTCAAACACCTTTATATGTTTTTTAATTTGCAAATTGTATTATTAATATTATAATTATTATTATTATTTTTATTATATTATTTGGTTTTTGTTCGCTATGGAATATAAAATAAAAGCTATTTATGATATGAGCGTATGCAATGGAAACTTTTGATTTATTTTTTCTAAATGTTAAAGTGTAAGTGTATGTGTATGTGCATGTGTATGTGTTGTATGCATATATATACAAAATTTAAACTAAAGGAAATGCCAATTTTAACAGCTTGCATATAAAAAATAAAAATTAAATAAAAATATTGAATTTATATAAAATACATGAAGCTATTTTTTAGATACTATTAATATATAGAAACAAAAACAAAAGTAAAAATTAAAAACAATTTAAATGCTATGCTTGATAAGAAATGTGCCATAGGCGCTGGCGTGAAAACAGAAAAGAAAAAAAGAACTTGCAAAAATGCTAAATCAATGTACTAAAAATTAATGAAACTAGGCTAAGCTAAATAATTGAATTAAAAAAAAAAAGAAGTTTTATAGCATAATATCGAAAGTAAAAGAATGAAAAAAAAAAAAGAAAACAAACAAACGTACTAAACTAAAATTTTGAAAATACTTTAAGTATGTGCTAACTAAGCGGATTTTTATGAAATATACACAAACAAAATATTTATTTGAAATTTTCTTTTACGCTTTTTTACCAAATGGAATTTTTTTATTATTATTTTTTTTTGATGTGTGTAAACCTCAAGTAAGTCAAACAAATGAAATAAAATAAGCAAAAGCAAAAACAAAACAAAATATATACTACAAAGATACTAAAATATTTCAACAACAACAAAAGCAGCCACAGACAACAAAGAAGAGACTTCAACAAACAAAAACAACTTCATTATAAATATATATCTAACTAATATTGAAAAGGAAAAACAGAAAACATAAATATGTATGCATAACTACAAATTTACAAAAGAAAACAAAAACAAACTACACTAATACAACTAATTAAAGTAAAAAAAATTAATGTAAACAAATGAAAAATACATGAAATTTTTTGCAGGTCTATTATATAGTGAACAATGTTGCCATTTGATACGATTTTTTTCCAACAAAACATTTAATATATATACATATATACCTTATATTCCGATTCAAATGGAATTTTTGTAATTTTGATAAAAACATTAAAAACCACATAAAAATAAAAAAAGAGATGAAAAATTAAAACAAACAAGACACAAACAACACAACAATGAAAAACTGAGTGGAAATTGTGTTGATAAACATTGAGAAATAAATGCAACAAAATGCCTAAAGTCCAACAAAAAATAAAAAAAAAAAAATAGCAATAGAGTTTTATTTAACATCTTTTTGGGACATCAAAGCCGGTGCCAAGAATTTTCGCCACTATTAAACCGAAAGACGTGAATATTCTTTAAAATTCGAACTGAATTCGAAATACCCGGCAACCAGAGTCGACAGCAGGTCAACAAAAAAAGTATAAATTTCCATTGCATACTTGCAAGAGCGTCAACTGCAATGCGTCTATTCTAAATTGGCTACAAAGAGGATGTCCCTTTTAAAAAAATAGCTCTACCTCGGCCATATCATTGCGGATTTCCAAAAGATCGATGTGTTATATACTCAAGGACCAAACTCTATTGATAGGCATAAAAAAAATTATGGAGTCATCTCAAAATCGAAAAATTGCCCCAAAAACACAAAATCCTTGATATTTTGGAAACCAGTAGGACGACTTTAATGTCCTTTGGCCAATTAATACCTATGATCAATACAAGTTGTTTGCCTCAGGACTCGCCAGGATCCGTAAGGATACATGCGAATTATGGCTAGATTTTTGTTTACAAAAATGTACTTTTATCTTGGCTCCTGCAAGGATTTTTATCCTTTTTATTTCATATATCGAATACTGAATTTGCGGCATATATGTATATTATACGGACTCCAATGGACATCCCGATAGTCCTTAAAATAGACAAGTTATGGAAGATTTTTTAAATTTTATCAAATTTTTGTACCTAAAAAGTTATATATAACGAACTTCCTTTTTAGATGAATAACTAATTCGACCATATCCTTGCAGATTTTCAAAGGACTTGGTGCGTTACATTCACAAGGATTAACTCAATCGATGGGCATCAAAAAATTATGGGGTCATCTAAAAATCGAGTACTTTTAATATTTTAATTATATTTGTCAATTTTGGTTAAAATCTACAGTTGGAATTTATTAAGGGTAATCGATTGTCGTGATTCGTAAGAGTTTAAAATGGTTGAGCTTCCCACGATCGGGCCCAATTTGCCAGAAATTTGGCGGTTATAATTTTCTTTTAACTTCCGGGCACGGACAAGTTGCAAGTTTCCAACTCAAATTCTCCCCAAAGTACCAGGCGAACAGAAATCAGAGGAAGGTCGACATAAATGTTGCAGTCGAATAATTTTATAGCATACTTGTAGGAGCTGCATTTACGGCAGCTTAAATAAATTTCTCCTGCGAATTGCATACTTTTGCATGCTACCATAATAATAAATCGTACACAATGTTTTGCATAATTTTATGCTGATTGGTAAATCCATTTGTAATCGTATGCATTTAAAATAACTATTTCAGCTATATTTATTCCGATTTTGGTAAGATACATCTCTTTCGACTCGCAAAATGTTTTGTTTTTTTTTGTTTTTTAAATAAATAGGGGGAGTACAAAGTTCACTGGACAAGAGTAATTAAATCTAACAACTTTTTGAAGCAAATTACAGAGAGAAAAAATAAATCCAGACAGACAGATAAGTGGTAAATCATATTACCGAAGATGCGAAACCGGCGAGGAACATTTCGCAGCCAACAAAACGCAGCCGAAAAAAAATAAGGGAAATAAAAAGGTCAATTGGTTGGGTGTGAGGCAACATATGCAATCGGAGAGAACCGGAGAGAAGCGTACCGAATGCGACGATTGAATTGCCCCCATGTGCGATTCATGCAACGCACGCAGTGCCACCAATCATTTGGGCGGTTGGACAGGATGTGCTGTGCATGTGTCTGCGCCCCGGCGGCGATTCAACTCGTTTGGACTTTCACTGCTTCGCCAACAGTGTCACAAAATGTAAGTATTTTAAATCGAAATTTTAAGATACAAATGTTAAGTATAACAGATGCTTAACATTTGTAAAACAATTAATTATGAAAATAATATGAAATTAAAGTAAATGCTAATTGTATGATTTGAGATGATTATTTATATTGTTGAATGATTAATAAGATCTATTCGATCAGATATCAGCTACGATTCCAAACAAATGCTTAACAGTTGCCGATTTTACTTAACATTAGAACATTTAAATAAAATTGTATCAAAATATTGCAAGATCAAAGTTCAAGATTAAAAAAAAAGTAAATTTAAATTTATTATTTGAAACTTTTTAACATTAATTCCTTAATTCCCGAAGCATTTAATTTGACGTGCATTTTGCGTATCGTGGCCACTGTGCGCTGTGAAGGACAACAACGCTTCGTTGACGATGCTGCAGAGAAAGATAGCAGCAAACAGACACACACTTCCGCTGACACACAGACACACACACACAGGCACACACACACAAGCGCACACTTGAAGCCTTGCAAATTTACGCATTTTAATGGGTACGCACTGACCAACCGACCAGGCGCAGAGCGGACAGACACGAAGCCGGGCGAGCAGGACGAGCAGCAGCCGCAGCAGCAGCAGCAGCAGAAGAAAGCGCACAAGGACCCCAACAACCAACAGGACAAGGATAACAGCCGAACGCGAACGAGCCGCACAAAGGCGACGATGGCGACTCCATAATTTTGAATTTTTTCCTTAGGTGGACACGACGACGCAAACGACAAGGATGAGCTGCCTGGTTGGGGGCTGGATGGGGGTTGGCTGGCCGCAGAGGTGGGGCTAGAGGGGCACAATTCAAGCTAGCAAAAAAATGTAT
>SCDT01000161.1:756-53513 GCA_004143765.1 Drosophila melanica
ATCTGTGGTCTGATGTCAAGAAGGCAGTTACTGCTTCCAATTCAACCAATATTGGATCTCTATTGGAAGCAATCACAGCATCCTGGTCCAAAATTCCCGTATAACGATGCCAGGACCTTATTGATTCCCAGCCAAGACGCTGCGCAGCTGTTATTGTCAATAAATGCCTCTGCACTAAGTATTAAATGTTAAATAAGATATAGTATTATTATTTAAAAACAGTTATTTAATGAATTAGTTACGTATTGGTTTTTTTTTCAATTTTAAATCATTTTTTGAAAGGTGGTGCTATTATTTTTTTCGCCTAATTTTATCAATTTTGATAAAGTTTCTTAAATAGCTTTAAAACGGTACAAAGAAGGGTAATTCTTTTTTTAGTCCACGNTTTTTTTTTTAATTTTAAATCATTTTTGAAAGGTGGTGCTATTATTTTTTTCGCCTAATTTTATCAATTTTGATAAAGTTCCTTAAATAGCTTTAAAACGGTACAAAGAAGGATAACTCTTTTTTTAGTCGGTTTGTCTGAGTTTTCCCTTTCTAAAAATGTGTTCCAAGTTTCCTTAAAGTTAAAAATGTGAGTGGGGCAACTATTTAAAATTTTCGTGTGGTGGCGGTGCTATTATTTTTTTCGCAACTGTATATGCTTGCCTGTATTAACTGATGCGTTGTCCAAACTTGGCTTGCACTGGCAAATCAAAACTCGGAAAACCTGCGCCATGATTGCTAAAACGAAAGAACAACTATTGCCAGCGACTGCCATTACCAATTTTTGCGCTTAACGCTTCACTGGGCAAATCACTGGAAGACTGAGTGAGTGAGGCAGGGGAAGCAGGAGGAGGGAGGCGTGTGCTTCCGTTTTCTGTCCCTGCTTACGCCATCAGCATGTCATCATGGCAAAATCAGACGACATGCAACATTGCATAAAGATTTGTCACAGCTAAAGCTCCCAAAATGCAATGCAAGACAACCGACATCGACAACACGCAGTGAGTGCCAGTTCGGGCTGAGATAGAGATAAAGATAGAGATAGATGCCGACACAGATACTCGGCCAGAGATGGGGCTGGAGGTGGAGACACAGCCAGAGACGGCGACATACAGAGCGATGAGCTCAAATCGCATTTTCGCATGTTGAATTTCGACAAACAACAACATGCTGAAACTGAAGCTGGCGCTGATGCCGATGCTGCCACACGAGGGTGGTTCAAAGAGTATTTCTCTCAGAAATGCAAAAGAAATGTCATTACATTTTGCAATTGAATATCATAGTACAAAAAACCATAGAATAACAAATAAAATATTAATAACTTTATCTTATTTAATATGTATAAACTTTCCTTATATGATTAGTGAGTTTGGTTTTTCAATTTCAGCTTCAACTCATTTCACATGGAAATTTCATTCAAATGCAACTGCGACATTTTAAAAATTCACAGCAATAATTTGAGCTGCCCTCGCAGCACTGGCTGGGCTAAGCGGCAGCAACTTCCAGCAAATTCAATTTCGTGCAGCTCGATTGCATTGCGGCGCATTGGCCCGCAATTTGTATGTGAATGCGAATACGCAAGTGTGTGTGTGTGTGAAAGCGTTTGCTGGCTTCTGGCGCTGCTCATCGATTCGCATTGCATTTCAATATATAAATATTTATACACAAGTAAATTTTCGCACAGCTGAGCAACGTGCTACTCAAAGTCGCAGTCGCAGTCGCAGTCGCCGTCGCCGTCGCCGTCGCAGTCGTTGGCATCACCATTGACAAACTCCAAATGAAGATATATGAAGCGAGCGGGCCGCATCCTGAATGTGTTAGAATCGAGGCTATTCTCAGTCAGCGACTGCTTCGTAAATCGTTTAGTTTCGCATTTGTTTTGCTTTGGTTCGCCGTGTTGCGGGCCTAATTCGTTTTATTACCAAAGTCTGTGCTGACGTATCCACATGGACATATATACATACATATAAATCATGGCTAAGCCTTTATGACATATGCTAAAATTTAACACCGTGGCAACACCAGACAGCAGGGCGCCAACCAGCAGGCACCCATTGCGGGCCCGTGACAGCCCATTTTCAACGTCATCGCCGGCTCCACCTTTGTGAGCACATGACGGGCCGCCGGGTCGCGTTTTTGTGTTAGCTGTTTGGTGTTTTGGCCAACGCGTGACAAAATGATTAAACGGTTAGCCAGAGCCGGAGTCACAGCGCCAGCATGTTGCACGGACGTCGTGCCACCGATGGGGCAACTGTCGCTACCGTTGCCACCGGCACAGTTGCCCCATTGTTCGGCAATGACAGTGCAAAATTGTTGATGATGATAACGATGTGATTAGATGAGTGGTTATTTGGTCGAGACTAGGAAACTGGTAGCTAGCAACTGGATGGGGCCAACTGGGGGGTGACCGGGTTGCTGTTTGCCTGGCTGGCTGAAGTGAAGCCACTAAGTAGCACATTGAAATTTTTGAAGTGGATAAAACGCTCGCGCTCTCAGAATATTTAATAGATAATTTTGGGTGACGCTTATCCTGCTCAACGAGGAGGGTTACAAAGGACAAGAGGGTAAATACACAACTTTACTCATAATTGGGTAAATGAAGCTGAAGCTCATAAAAGCAGGTTTTAAACAAATGCTTAATAATATCAAAAAATAAGCAAGTCATAAAATTTAAGTACTTAAATCACTCTAAAACAGTTCTCCTGATTGATGTGAGCTCTGTCATTTTACAAATTTTTAGGAGAACGAGCTAACCGAATTGCGGCTACACAAAACAAAAATAATAATATATGTGGGATTTTATTTAAAGCTAATTATTGAACAAAGATAATTGTTATATTTAAAGTTACAAGTGATTTCGTCGTTAGATCTCGTTTGAGCAACAACTCTCTCAGCCTATCTCGTCAAAGGCCGAACTGTAACTCCCTTCTTTCTCCGTCATCAGTATGCTTCCTCTTTTCGTCTTCCACTTCGACGGATTAACTTCAGCTGTTGTTGTCTAGGGATCTCGTATTTTTTATTGAAATACCAACCCTCATATATAATATATATTACTATTGCTTATAGTAAACATATTTTTGTTAAATTTATATTGTAATATATGATGAAGCCATATATATATATAGAGACAATTAATTTATTTCATTCCATTTTTCATATAACCCCATTCCTGAATTTCTCCTAACAAGAAAATTAAAAAATCTGATAAATAAAATATATTCATATACTAAAATCAGCTTTCGAACTTGAACACAAAATTTAAAATATGTCAAATTTTAATCCACTTTATCCATAAATACTATGTAACTGACTAACAAAATTTAGAACAACCTTAAACAGCTTTACGACACTTAACCGCAGACAATATGGACTTAATGACAAAACTAGGTTGACATTTTCAGAGGTCAAACAAAACAAAAACAATATTTTTACATGCGCAACACTAAAAATGCCAGAACTATTTACATTTCAATGGCAGCCTAAATTCGGCCTAGTTTGCCTGTTATAAGCCCGCACATCAAATCCAATTACATTTGTTCCACATGCGGGAAAATCACTTGACATTTTTCATATGCTAATTATGTGCTATAAATTTCGGTTGGACGATAAATCGCTCAAGTGGCCCGACTTAACGTGGCCATAAAAAGTAAGAGGCTGCACAACGTGCCGGGCTCACATTACCTATAGAGAAATAACCGCCACAAAGTGCCTGGCTGCTTATTAGCCAGCCCGAGGCGAGAAAGCCAGCAGCTAGCGGAGTAACCTATTCAGCCGGGTGGCTCCCTGGCTGCGCCGCAGTGAAACCAAAACTATAGACAGACAATTTCCTTATGAAATGAAAATAAACATGACATTTCTAGGTTTATGTACTTTTGTGCAGCAGCTGTGTCTCGGAGCAGGGCATGGAACTCGACTCCGGTTGGCGGCTGCTTAGGCCAAAACCTGATACCCCAAACCACGACCCGTTGCCATTGCTGGCATGTTCCGACTTGGCTGTGACTGCTATAAAATGTCATCTTTTATTATGGCAAGGCTCGGCTGGCGCAGACTGCGCCTAGACTTAGTTCCTCAACTCCCTCCCTCTCTCTTCGGCTGTCTCTGTCTTGCTGTGTGTGCACTGTGATAGTGGCAAACAATGCTGTGCACTGCCACGCCCCCCTGCCTCTACACCCAGTTTATACGCTTCGCTTCACATTGCTCCCGGCTTCATGCTGCGAGTTTCATTTCCGGTGCGACATTTTGTTACAAAACTTTATTTTCAATTTGTGCACATATTACACAGTTTGCCACGCCCAGCACTCGAGCGCAGCCCGCCCCCAATCCGGGTACGTTCGTTTTGTCTGTGTGGCCCACTTATCTGGCTTTTGTTTTTATTTTTAGTGTAATTGTTCTATTTTTGCCAAGGCAATTGCTTCTCTCTTCCTCGCTCTCGCTCTCTCTCTTTCTCTTTGTCTCCCTGCTACTTATCATCTGTGGGTACGTTCGGACCATTCGCTCCATTCGGTCTCCAGGCTCATGCTGTTGATTATTATTACAAGCATTTTGACCGGATTTCACTGGCGGCAGCAAAGTCTGCGCCAGCTGCTGGTAATGAAATTAGTTTGTCACTCACGAGTCCGGGAGATGCTGGCCCAAACCCGATCCCGTTGCCGTTACCACTGCCGAGCCCCCCGACGTAAGATGTCCAATCTAAAGCTGCCTGTTTATGTTGCACAGTCGTTTGGCCTATCTGCAACATTCACATCATCATCATCATCATCATGCTGCTCGGCAGCAGCTTCCTATTTTGATTGCAATGAGTTTTCAGGTCAAGTGCGCTTCCGTCTTCCGCCAGCCGCTGCCTGTTTTATTGAATTTCATTTTAATGTGGTTTTTATTGTTTCGACATACACTTCAACATGATTTAGTTGATTTAGCTGTGCCCAACTTGGCCCAGATTTGCATGCAAATTGACTTTCACTTTGGCCCAAACGTCTTTCCTAAACCATTTTATTGTCTACTTAAAACTCTAATTCGTATTCTCGATATGCCAAATTACGTTAATTTAAGTCTTGAATAACCTGTTTTCCTACGGGTTTTTTGTTGAAATTCAATTGCTCAGAAAATTTCAAGTAAATATCGGTCAGATTTTTAAATAAAATAAAATGATTTAATTTACAACAAATTTATCGATAGCAACACTGATTTTATTTTTTGCAATTCTAAATCCACATTAAAGAGTTCATTGAAAACTGATTAGAGACATATTGGATGGATTAAGTATACGCAGCATTGCCAACGCTGTCCCTTGTCAAAGGAGCTTAGTTTAATCGAATTAAAATTAATTTTTTTAGATTATTAAGCCGATTTACCTGACTGATGATAACCTATCAAAATATTATATTAAATATCTTTCACCCACATCAAATAAAGTGTCAAGCTTAATTTGTGTGCTAAAATATTAAAAATCTTGCGAGGCAAACACAAACAAAATGAGAGCAAATTCAGAACTATTCAACTGACTGATGAGTGCACGTAATCAATCAAGTTTGATTAGTATTTGAGCGGGTCACATTTAATGTAGACATATAGACAAAAAAAAAACACCACCGCCCCCATTATGTTCTATTGCCGACTAATCCGAAACTTTTGGCCGCAAACTTTTCGTTTTGGGCCTAGGGCGATTTCTGGACAAAGGCGAAAATCAATATATCTTGATGTTAGATAAAAGTGAAATAAATTGTATGGCTCGTAAAGTGAAAGTGTCAAATGACCAGGATGCCGTGTAAGCTAAGCAAATGAAAAGTGAAGATGTATTATATTACTCGTAGGCTAAAAATACTGATACATTTGGCATAAGCCAACGGTCAAAGTGCGTGCCAAATGAAAGTTTTTGCTTAAGTTTTTCTCTACTCTCTTCAGCAGCACGCTTTAAGCACCTTTTTTTTTAGGCATTTGTGTGACTTTAACGCAAAGCAATAAATACTTTTAAAAGATAAATAAATCCCTGGCACAGACACCAATCACTGTCAGGTCTGGCACATATGTATGTATACAAAGCAGAATATGGGATGGAAGGATGAGGGGAGGAGTGGAAACCGCATAGACCCAGCAGCTAAGCAGCTTAGCCCAGCATACAGCGCCACCTATGTTTTAAAATTCGAAACCGAAAAAAATGTCAAGAAAATGCCGGCGAAACAACAAGAAAAAATCGGACAGAGGCATTCTTATCACACGTTCGCCATGTGAAGCGTAAATTACCCAATGAAACGAGTTGCCTGCTAAACCAGAACGACAGACAGAAGTGAGATAGAAAGCGCGATAGCTGGGGAGCTAAGGAGCTAAGGAGCCAAGCTGTGGCTGTGGAAAGCCTCAAAAAGTTAAAAGTTAGCAAAAGGCAATTGCAAATAAAATGGCAACAGCAAATGCCAACGGCCAAGAAAGGTGTGCAACGGAATTTAATTAAGTGAGCTGTCAAACGAATGACCTATAGGTGGCGCCACACAAGATGGAAAAAATGGCTAGTCCGGAAAGCGGATTGTCAGTTAAGCAGATCAGCCCCACTTGTTGTACGGCCTGATTTCCCATTGATAACTTAAGAAAGGCAAAAAATTTATGAAAATCGATTGAAAAGGTAAGCAAAACATAAGTTAAACTAACTTAAGATGAAATTTGTCCATCATTTAATCTAAGCTTTTTTTTAAAGCCAACTTTCCGTGCAATAAAAAAACATTTTAATTTTCACAGTATATTCTGTATGACTATTAAATTGTAGGAAATATTTCCAATATATATTTTACAGTATTTTACTGCAGATTTTCACTTCAGTTTTTTTCTTCAGAAAATCAACTGGATTAAAATCGTGTACTTGCCTCGGTTGCATGATAAATGTTTTAAGCACTTTGCAGCTTTTAACAACAGCTGCAGCTCATTGAGCCAAGTTATCAGTTCTGGCCAATACAAGCCTTTTGAACTGAATAAGTCAATTTGGACACGTCTCTCATGTCGCGAACTCTTATTAACTTGCGCTCGCCATGTGCATGTGTGTGTGTGTGTGTGCTTGTGTTTGTATGTTGCACGCTGATTGTTTACATTGCAGCTTTATTGAAAAAATGCCAACGAACTTTGCCTTTGGCTCTGACATCAGCTGTGCCCGGCCATTCTCGGCTGGCCCTGGTCCGGCTGCAAGCGTCGACAATTGTGAAAACCGAAATCTCATTTTGTATGCAATCGAGCGTTGTACAATTTGATATGAGACGGCAGCTTATCAATGGCCCCAAACATAAAAGCCTTCATTAAAACGTAAATATCAAATTTGCAACATTTATTTGGCAGTGTGTGTGTGTATATGTGTGTGTGTGTGTGATTGGCATTCTCTCTGTCTCTATTGTGCGCGTGTGTGTATGTATGTGTGTGCTGGCGTATTGTGCTCTCCAATCAAGTGCCGGTTTCAATTGCAGCCGCAATTACGCTAAACAAAATTACGTATTTGTAAAATAACCAAATGAAAAGCCAGCTAAATTTTGAGTGCGTAATCCGTACGTACATATTTGTATTGTGTATGTGTGTGTTTATTGTATTCATTTGACTGATTTGGTTTACATGCTGCATAAAAATTGAAAATGCAAACACTAGCCGCAAGCAAATTACGTTTTGTATAGCATACTTTTTGGCCACACAAATGCAATTCTTCTTTTGATTTGATGATTTCGAAAATGTACCGCAAATTACGCAAATACGAAAAGTACAAATTACCGAATTTTAAATAAAATTTAAATGCTTTAGAAATAAAGAGTTGCTGGTGTTAAATGCATGTTAAAAGCTGTTCAGCATATATATAAAAAGAATATCTGAACTAACCAAAGGTGCAAAAACGAAAAACCCGTACAATTATTTTTCATTACCTAATTCTTAGATTCAACGCAAAAGCAGTTAGTCCCACGTAGCATTTAGCTTTACCTTGTGGCACTGAAAATTGCAGCAGGCATTTATTAATAAATATAATAACAAGTCAGAAAGTTCAACTGTGAGATACCCATTACCCAGCTGCGACTGCCATATTATTGTCTTTATTGTTGTATTTATTATTTAATTATTCATTTAAATGGAATGAGCTACAAAAATTTCCGCTGCGAATAATTTGCAAATGCAAGCTCAAATATAAGAAATATTCAAATGCATATAACTATTCAATGTATTTATATTCATTTTAGAAACCGAACTAAATATTGATGCGATATTTATTTGTTAGTTAATGACTGTCGATGGTAATTCAGCTTGATGTACATTGTATTATAAGCTGGCAGAGTTCACTTAAAGGCTTAACCTACCTGTTTGAGTGGAAGGTGAACGAGTATTTATAGTGCATTAACTAGTCTCCTAGTGCATCTGCCTTTGGATTGCCACACAATGGATGCTTAACAGCAACCATTAGCAGCTTTTCCAAGAAGCATGTGCACTATATCGGTAGTGGCATACACACACGCAAGCACACACAAGCACCCACAAGCACACAGAAGCACACACAAGCACACAAACACACCCAGGCGCACAATCTCATACACATACAGGACACAACACAGCAATGCCATGACTTTGGTTACAACAATGGCAAAGTCTTTTTGGCCAGTGGAAAACGGCGAGCGCACTTTATGAGCGGTGCATGCATAAAGTGCACAGGCAACTACAACACCGAACTGCGCCTGCACCACCCCACCCCCCATCCAATGCTCATCACGTGGTGTGGTATAAACCATCGCTTTTCCAATTTCCGGCAGTAGCTCAGGAAAACAGCAGCAGCAGCAGCAGCAGCAGTAGCCAAGTGAGTTGAGACCATTTAGCTGCATTGTATTTGTGTGTTCGCCTCGCCAGCGTGTGGCGTGGAGCATAACTCACACAACACAACACACACACAAGCATACACAACACAGGTACACATACTGCACACAACACACATTGGCCAAATTCGCATCAGAAGCGCATTAATAATGTGCTCAGGCAATCGAAAATGCGCTGCGTGCGCCGCCTTTTTTGGCCAAAACAATGATACAAGCTCGTAATCATGAGGATGCCCACGAGGCTGATGGCAGCCATATGCGGCATTCTAATGAGCAGCAGCTTAAGCGGTGAATTAAGCCCCCTTTGGCCCCGCACCAGCACCACTGTTGTATTCTTGTCAAGTAATTAATTTGTTCAATGACATCCTCAAGGTGTAAGCGAAACCATTTAAAGTTGATGACAACCACCACGCAGATACTTGAAAACTCAAAAGTTACTACACACTGAAGGGCCAGGGGGTGATTCGGAGCGGGAGAGAATGGGTGGGGGAGGCAGGTGTTTCTCCTGGGTGGGTGAGTGGCTCAAGAAACTTGTCATGCATGCTCGGCAGAGTGTGTATCCGGCGAATTGCGTCAGAGACAACCAAGACAAATCGCACGCGCCAGACCCAAGCCCACATGCGAGGGGTGTCAGAGAAGTGCTGCAGAAGAAATTATGAAAAAATATTGAATATGTTTTTGAGCATATTACCATGTATATTTATGACTAATGTCTAAAATGAATTATTAAAAATTTTAACAAAAATATAAAGAAAAATATATAATAAATAGATATAGATATATATATGAGAAACCATAATTGTTATATGCTTAAAATTAAATATTACATAATAATAATCTTATTTATATATAAACAAACCAACAGTTTTATTTTTAAAAGTTTTAAAATAAATCAAATTTTTATTCAAAGAAACTATAAAAATAAGTGCTTTTTTTAACAAAGAGTAACTTTAAATAAAAGCATTGTTGTAATTTTTGTTTCTGTAACAATCTTTCTTCAGAACTTTATTTAAATAAGTTAGGTTCTTCTTACATATAACTGAGAATATATATTAGACATAAAATGTATTAAACATCTTTTTTATTTTCAGTTTAGCAACTTTAAAAAAATAATTTAAAATTTTTGTGGCGACCTACGCAAACGGGACTTTGCCTAAGCCCAAGAACTCAAAGTATCTGCTCTTCTGGTTGCGTGTGAAATCGGAAGTGGCTGCTGCTGACTTAGTTGTAGCCGTCTCGAGTCCTTGGTCGCTCGGTCTTCTGGTCTCTTGGTCTGGTGGTCTCTGGGTGTCTCGGCGGTAGGCGACAGGTGCTTCCGCATTTGAATGTCAACGGAAACCGCAACGGTACAACTTAGATAAACGTTTGCTCTTTAAATATGTGCGCTGTCGCTGATGCTGCTAGAGAGAGAGAGTATGTGTGTATGTAGGTATGCACACACACTCACACACACGCACACACATTTACAGGGCACATCAGGCAGGTGGGGGTAGTACATTTATTGAGCGGCAGTTGCCATGTTTGAGCAACGGTACTCGCACTTATGTGTCAAGCGAGCTAGAAAGCCCAGGTACATGTGAAGTGGTTTCGGCTTTGGGTATAGCTGTGGTTATGGACCCAGCTTGATTGGATAGCTCTTTGCTTAGCTTATTGCCAGCTGCGAGGATGGCAAGTTAAAGATAGCTAAGGTGTTTGCGTTCGGCATGCACTGGAAAATTGATTATGCACATGGAAATGGAGCAGGTTTAATTATAGATAAAATCACACACATTTGATGCCGGCTTATTTATTTACTCATATATGTTGCGCTATTTAACAATTGTGGCACACAATGAAAATTACTGAATTAAATTTCAGTACACTTTAAAAAAATATATTATTTTTAAATTATTTATTTTTTACAAAACTTAATAATAATGCCTTAAGATTTGAGCAAATATCTTGATGCCCATTATTTACCCTAATTTTAGCAATTTTTCATATTTATTTCATCTTTTATTCGAAAATAATATAGTCAAGCGGAAATTCGATTAAATTTAAATCAATTTTCACTCAATTTAGACAAATACCTATTCGAATTAAAATAAGCCCTCAATAAAAGTGCAATCATCTGCCATTTGCCAAAACTAGGCAAGCAACAAAAAACTTAATTGCTAAATTGCTAAAATAAAATCAATTAACAATAAATGCGCGCAATTAAATTCAATGTGTGGAACACAGGATATTTTTCAGTGCCACAAATAAAAACAGGCCACTTAATTAAGCCCCGGCCGGCCGAAGGAACCGTACTCAAACCCAACCCAGAAGCCACATTTACACTGCACAACATGGTACAACGTGTTTGCCGTTGCCGTATTTTAAGTGCGAAACAATGTAATTTCAGGGTAATCAGTCTGGGCCGGTTTAGAATTTAATGCTGGGCTCCAACTGGAGAGTCTAGTTCCCAAAAAAAACCCAAAAAAAAAAAAACTGAAGCTGGACACGACTAACTACACAAATTTCCGGTTGTGCGCACAAAGCCAATGGGCAGAGAATCCGAATCGGTTTGAGCCGAGGCACTTGGCCAGAAAAATGTCAGTTCACAATTTTCTATGCCATTTAAAATAAATGAAAATTGCGCTCGTCCTGGCGCTGGGTGTGGCATAGTTTTAGGCGCTGGCCAGCGCGTGTTAACGTAAATAAATTACACAGATACACACACACACACAGACACCCACACACATAGATATACACTCGGAGCGACAATCAAGTGGTCAGTGGCATGCAGCTTATAAATCAGCGCAAAGCGCAAAACGTGGCCTTTTGGGCCGCAGCAGCCATCGAGATAGATGGCCAGCAATGCGGGTCGGCCCCCGGCCGGAGAAATTGACAGAGTTTGAGTTGGCAATGGATGAGCGAATGAATGAATAGATGGATGGATCGCCTGTATAAATGGTTAGCTATTTAGTTTCGGTTTGCTGCGGTTTGACTTTGTTTTTGTTGGGTTCGCTGATTGGCCGGCTTATGATGCTGCCCTTTGCTTTCAATGTTGCGCCGGGTCAGCTGTAGCGAACATGCAACACACATTCGGACCACATTCCCAATTTGACAAACTGCATGACAATTAAAAATTAACTAGCCGCGGGCTATCCCGCTGACAAAGCTCTTTAGCAATTCTGTGGCAATTCACATACAAATAATTACTTATTTAATGTCAACTGGTTAAATTTGACAAAGTAATGGCATTGTTTGTGATCAGGTCAAGAGTGCAAAGAGTGCTGTTTAGCTTTCAATTTCATTAAAAATCACATGAAAATACTTTTAATGCTCAACAACAAATTCAAACGGGTTAAAATTTCATTCGGTTATTATCCTAAATTCTTAAGTTAAGCATGAATCCAAACAAAACTCTTATAGGAAGTTCAGGAAGTTCTTTAAGTGAAATTTTAAATTAAGTTATTTTATATTTTTTAATTTTAAATTATCTCGATTATTGTATCTTTTTTAATAAACTTCCATATTATAATAAAAAAAAATATAATTATAATTAATTAAATAGTATAATTAAATTACTAGTGCAAATAAATTACACATATCGTAGAACATTTTTAATATTTCCCTCTAATTAACTCGTGAATACTCTTTCCCTCATATGAGAACAAGCAACACTTTAACTATATAGCAAAAATGTGTTTATTACTGTGTCAACCGAAGTATAAGTTTTCAGGTCGTTAAGTACGTTTAACAAGTCAACTGCTCAGCTGTATTTTGTGGCATTTCTCAGAGGTGAGTGTGTGTGTGCGTGTGTGTGTGTGGACCCACAATGAAAGCGCTCACATCCATATACATATATAAAACATAGTCATAAGTACAAGCCCAACATTCCTTGAGTCTTGACAGCATTAACAACAATAACTATTTAAGTATCTGCCACTGTTGTCCTGTCGCTTGGGATTCCAGGGAAGAGGAGACTGCAGCAATGCCAAAGATAGTTGTGGCCAAGCGAGTAACTGGCGCAAAGAGGAGCAGCCCAAACCGCACAGCTCCGACTGTGTGCCATATGAAAGCCACACACACACACACCCACACACACGCACACACACATTTATATGTTTCAGTTAAGGCTTTAAGCGTCCGCCTCGACTGCTGGTTTTTAAGGAGAAAAGGGAGCGAGCAAACAGAATATTGCTATGCAAGTATTTGCGCAAGTTATTTGAATGGCTTTCTGTTGCATATTTTTTGGCTTGCGCGCAATTCGGTGCCACCAGAGCCCCAAGCAATCAACTGTCTGGCTTGTGTCGCAATTGCAGCGGGGAAAAGCACAGCTTTCTATGGATCACAGAAAAGCCCCAAGCCCCCGACGAAGATAAGCTTTCAGCCTCGCGCTACAAAAGCAACAAACACGCGCTCAACGGGAATCAGTTACCATGAGGGCAGCAACGTTTCGAGTCAAGCAGCTGATCTTTGTGCTCGTCATTTGCGGCAGCCACGCCTATGAGGCGCCCAAGGCCACCGTCAAGGTGAACAGTCCGCAGGGCTTTGAGGTATCCGTGCCCGACGAGCCGGGCATCTCTCTGTTCGCATTCCATGGCAAGCTCAATGCGGAAATGGAGGATCTGAGCGATCAGACCTGGGCCACCGATGTCGTCAGCGCACGCAACGGACGCTGGACATATCACAATCGCCAACAGAAGCTCCAGCCAGGTGATGTGCTCTACTACTGGACAACGGTCAGATACAATGGCCTCGACTATCACAACTACAATCAGCGTCATCAGGTTGGCCAAGGCGACGATGACGGGACCAGCTTGAATAGTTCAATAAATCTGCACACCAAGAACGGAACCCATCTGCCAATCAATATTTATGGAAACCCCACAGTAAATATATATGTTTCTTGATTGATCAAAGACCTTTCTGGAGGCTCCCAACCGGAAACCGAATTAATTACAGCCAAACGAATCTTCAAAGCAAATTTGAATTGTATATTTATTCTAAAGATTCTTGCAAGCGACCCAAACAAAAACAAAAAATATTAATGCATTCTTCAGTTATTCATTAGCATTTTAAGACAATAAAATTCAGCTATGGAAAAGATAAAAAAGTTTTTTTTAATGGTAAAAATAAAAATGATTAATTAATATTGCGATCTGCAGCTCCGAATTTATGCAATCAACCAATAAATCAGTGAATTTTAACACTTATATTTTAAAAAACTATTTTGTTAGTTAAAGAAATGTCGTTCTTATATTTTCTTGAATTTATTATTTTTATAAACAAATAATACATTTTGTAAAAGTAAAATTGTGTTTTTAGAAAATTATAAAAATATAGCCAATAGAAAACAATTCAAAGCCGAAGACAACAAATAAGCAAAACAATCAAAACAGTCAAAAATACACCTCAAATTAGTTGGAATCCAACTCGCTCTTCCTTTTTGGATATTTTCCTTCCATCAATGGAAGTTGCTTGAAAACAGTTTTCTGTATTAAATATTTGAGTGCCAGTAAAAACAAATTTTTGACTCTGCACATGTCAAACTCATTGCGCGTTGCATTGTTTTCGAAAGTGCCATAAATCAGAGAAGCACTTTGTCACAGATACGCAAGTAAGTATCCGGGCCGTATAAATCATATTGAAAAGTTCTCCGCATGCGTGTGAAATACTGTGCGAGTAATGGCTGCTTCAAAATTACCGCAATGCATTCAAGGTACAAAGACTCTAACTAAAACAAATAAGAATGCACCAGCTGAGAGTGTGCATGACCCGGTAATACCCTGTACATAGTTCTACATGGTTCAAAACTCGTCTTAATACTTTCTGACTGCAGTACCTGAAGGATATAAAAATATTATACAGTATACATACAAATAAAATATTAGCAATCGAGATTTATCGATTTTAAGCAACTTAGAACCTCATTAAGGCTATTTTTGGTTCCATCTAAAATTTTAAAAAATTTCATTGTTCTCTCAATTAGTTTTATTTAATATATACATCATACATGATATGTACTTACATAATAATTATATAATAATAATTAAAACAAATTTTAATTTAAATTACAAAGTTACATATAAATATTTTTCAACTTAAATTTCTATTTGAATTTAAAAATACGCATATGCTTTCCTTTTCTATTGCCGGAAGTGCCTTATTTTATTTTTTACAATCAATTACAGGGTACAAAAAAAAAGGTTAAAGATTCAAAAAATAAAATAAAAGAAATAAAAAAAAACAACAGCCATGCAGAAAACTATTTACGCAGTTAGTTCTGCTATCAGAATCGAGCAATGGCTTTTTGGTAGCAACTATACGAGTAAATAAGTGTGCAAAGGTTACTTTTGGCCCATTTAACTTTCACTTGAGGCAAACAGGAGCAGATAAAACTTTTTGCTTACCCAGAACAAGCACAATACAAACTCAGAAATCCATTCGGCTTTTATCAGCTTAAGTGCTTAGAAGTGCTTTTCACTCTGCTGCTGATAGCTGTTGCTGTAACGGTTTTTATAAAAATAATAAATGTGTGTTGATATTGCTTAATTGTATACTATAGTTAACGCACAAGCTAGAAATGAGCTGATATGAAACAGAATAATTATAATTTGTATTTTGTTATTTAAAATGGGTACAGGGAATTTCTGAGAAGTGCACACAGCATCCTCGGTGAACTTTGGAATTCAAACAGCACTGAAAAAATATTAATGAATTCTGGGAATTTTCCCTTTTTGAACAACAGTGGCTTCGGGAAATTTACCATTTGAGACAATTACACAGAGAGGAAAAACCTCTCAAGCTTAAAATTCCACATTCAGGAACACATTTTTAAGCGTGGAAATCATAAATCACGATTGATTTTTGATTCTATCCCACTTTCAACTTGAATTCTTATATATAATATAAGAAATGTGCATGTGAATAAGCTCAAATTCGGACCTGCAAAATAAACAATTGCAAATTACATGTTTTGGATGGTTCAGCTGCTGGGTTTCCATTAGTGGCCAGGCCTGGTTTGTATTCGAGAGAACCTGCAGCATGTCCAGTTTGCGCTTGACCTGTATTCCTGACCGCTTTTAGTGGGTGCCGTAGAGTGTGGACAAAGTGGCTTTAATAGAGTAGCAAAAAATTCCAAAAAATAAAACCTGATAAATTTCTGCTAAGTACTCTATATATACATATGCAAACAAATATATATATGCATATATGCCCCATAATAGGTATAATAATTAATCTACGGAATTGCGGCACCTGCATTTGTCACAGCTCATTTGCAGCAAATTAAGCATGTCGGCCAAAAGGTAAAACTAATTTAATTTTTCATATACCCAAAGGCTCTTATAGCTCGGACTTATACAAGCGTGACTATATTTGTGTGTGTGTGTGTGTGTCCCAGTCTATATACATGTGAAACAGGGGCTGTTAAGCGACGCTGTCAGCAACATTTGCGAATTGTTCTCATTTTCACATTTCGCGCACAAAATGCAAGCTAGCGGCAAGCTTGTATCACAAATACACATGCACTTGCATTCCATTTAAAACAACGCACACTTGATTTATTTAACACACACACACACACGTGCATTAAAACACACACACACACACCAGACACTTTGGACGGCATTTTACACGTGGCAAGGCGTTAAAATGACTTCTGACAACTTTCTGTGCAGCTCCGAGTCTTTGTGAAAAAATAAATATATATATATATATATTGTGACAAAAAATTATGTCATCAAGTTGCAGCGGCTTAAGCATTAAATGTGCAGCTTTAATTCTTATATTTATGATTTATAGCTATATATATACATCTATAGCTTTACTATAGCTCGCATATTTTTTGGTTAAAAAAGTTTATATACATTTTTCACATCATATTTCTTTCTACTTCTTGTTTGCTTGGGTCCTCAATATATTTACTTTTTAAGAAACACATAAAAAATTAACCGCTTTTTCTATTTAGACTTTCATTGCTTTCCTCATTTCCCGATTTTACAGTCTTCAGGACATCATTTAGGTGCAACAAAAAGTCCTGCGTCATAAATTCCTTATTAACCTCCATAACTATTTGCGTCAGCTGACCGGGATGACGATCGTCCTGGCCAAGCGAAGCTTCTCGATTTGAGGAATCGTCGGGTAGCAGACCAGCAAGAGCTGACACGGCCATCAGCAGTAATACGGCCGAAATACGTTTCATCTTGTTGCCAAACAGTTTCAAACTAAGCTGCATATATAGCTAAAATTCAAGCCAATAATTGACGTTACCGTATCCATAACGAACGAGTATTTAACACCTCACGGTGTACTGTAACTAAATATATTTTAATACTTCAAAAAAACCAAATATTTATGTAGCGATCTTTAGTGAATTCCCCTAGTTTTTCAGAATCCGCCTCCAGACTAGTAAGTAATTACACTATTCTTCATCCGATTGATAATTATTATTTATTCAGTTATTTCCTTTAATTTAATTGAATTTCAGTAATTAAAAACTAATACGTCTTGTTTCCTGCACTTCCTTCATCTTCAAGTCGAATAATAAGAGTAAGTTCTCTGCTTTGTTTTTACAATCGAACTCGCGCCTTGAATTCCTATCGATAGTGCAACATCGTCTAACCCGCCTACCGGTTAGTACTCCTTTATTCGGCCGTCCTAATTTATCATTCATACCGAATTATTGGGACCACATTTTACGCTGTGGTTCTTTAAAGGACCTTCATCATTTCCAACTTTCTCGTTTAAGTACCTGACACGTCTTAATTTACGCATCACAATGTAGGAACTTAAAAACTTTACCCTTTTTGGGTCTTCTGCGCAAAGTTCAGTTAACAGGGTAATAACAGTCCTATTAATTCGTTCCTGTCCAAACACTTCAGACTGCTTCTGCAACCTATCAACAACCTGGTAGAAAAATAGTCGACGACTACTAGCTTTCTTGGGAAACTTCATGGGTTAAATGTTATCAATATGATAAATTTGCAGAGGGTCATCAGAGTTGTCCATTGAATTCAAGTACCCTTATTGCGTGCCAAACTTACAAGATTTGACCAATCCTATCCTATCAGCTTTTCCTTTTAGCTCTGGAATAAAATATTCGCGCTGTACTAAGTCCATAGTCTTCTTGACACCAAAATATCCTTGGCGATTATTATTATTTTGCTTTACATCTTTAAAGGTATTACAATTGATTCTCTAACCGGATCCTTGTGCAAAATGTCACACTTCAGAGAATAAGCGTCATACGTAGTCGTCTCTAACACCTTATAAATTGCTGATATCCTTTCGTCCTGACGCTTACTCCATGTCTTGGGGCGTTTTGTAAGAATAGGGCATGGACTCTATTAAGTCAAAATCTGGTAAAAATATAGCCTAACGTAACACAGGGACATCTTCTTTCCTCATGGTCAACTTGAATCGGTTGCAGTCAGCTATGTTATTTATCCTTTTCCCAAGCTACTATAGAAGGTACTTCTGGCTTGTATGAAATATACTCTTCAGCTGGCGTTGACCTGCGACTCACATACTTTACTGGCTGGAAACACTGATCTTCCCAGTCTGTAAAAGGATAGCTGTAGTAGCTTTCTGATCAAACAACGTCTACACCGGTGAGCAAGACAAATAAACTTTTAGCTGATGGATTATGATTTTTTCACCAAAAAAATTTATTTTAAAAAGTGCATATATTTTGAATACAGGATCAATATAGAGATCCTACAAATCATGACGAAATTGTCATCAAACATGAAAATTGGTTAAGCTTTGAAAGAGATATTGATCGCTTTCCAATTTGCACGCGTCTAGCTTCAATATAGGGAATACATTGAAAATGGGCAAACGGACGAATAGGAAAGTGGACATTATACAAACCCAATATACTCCTTTCACTGCGTGAACGAGTGTAAAAAGCTGCAATATGGCAAATTAATTATAAAAGATTCCGCCAAGTTAAATATTTTGCTCGCGTTGAGTTCAAAGTTGCGAATGAGGGAGACCCATTTTAAAATAAGTTGCCAGTAACTTGACGCACATTTGTCACCCAGCAGCAGCAAAGGGGTTAGTACCTGGTCTACAGGTGGCAATAGCATTGGCAGAGCTGCCAGGCGCTTGTCACTTGTGGAATTTGCGTGGCACGGCCAGCTGGCGGTTGGGTGGCGCCCATCTCCAACTCAACTGATATATGGCACTTTGAAATTAGTAGGAGTGCAAAATGTAGGACGCACAGCAGGACACAGGGTTGGCATTTTTCAGACTCAGCAGAAAAATTGTGCATAATGTGTATTACTTTATCACATTATACGAAATGTCATGGCTGGAGGACAGAGAAGCGGCACAGTCAAAACCACAAACTATATGTGGTTAGAAATTGTGCACATAGCTTTACACTACTTTTTTAAGTTCATTAGTTAGGTACTAGTTTCAAACTTTTTGAACTATTTCGATATAAGTTTATGAAGTTATATTTAAACTTCAGCACCCGTTACGTCCACGGGGGGCATGGCAAATCGATAAAAATCTGTATATTCATAACTGTATAGTTTTTCAAAATTAAAACAAGTGAGAGGGCTCTAGTCGGGGACGCCCGAAGATACCCACACGAAGATACCACGTACGCACTTTACCCGGTTGATGCGCGTGCCCCACTCTATAGAAACGAAATCTTTATTTTCTGCTAAACTAAATGTATGATCAATTCCGGTCTGTAGTATTTGATTTACGATTTTTATGGTTTTGTCGATAGTGGGGGCGATTGGGGGGAGGTATCCAAAATATCAAAATATCTGCGTCTAGTCAAAACGTATTGCCTCTAGCTCTTTTAGTTACCGAGATATTGTAAAAAAAACATAAGGGTGTTATCGATTTTTATCGATTTTAATGAAACGGAGCAAGTTATCGAAAAAAAAATGATAAACCTCGCTGCGTTCATACAGGCGAACAGACGGACAGACAGACGGATAGACGGACATGGCTAAATCAACTCAGCTCGCTGTCGTGATCAAGAATATATATACTTTATGGGGTCGGAGATGCCTCCTTCTGCCTGTTACATACATTTCAACAAAACCATTATACCCATTTCCAATGGGTGAAGGGTATAATATTATTTAAGATCTGTGAGCAAATAGTATGCAGTTGATTATACCCAGTCCTACTCAAAATTGGAAAACAATTTGTTTCAACAAGATTAAAATCTCTAAAATTAATCAAATATTGATTAATCTAATCATTATAAGCTATTTTAAATGATTTTAGATTTTCACTTACATATTTTTGAATATTTGAATATATTTCTGTATTGTTTATTTGTCAAATGCTTGCATTGTGTTATCAAAGTCGAATAGCGTCATCGAAAAATTAATTGAATGCACATTTGAATAGCTCAATTAAAAGTGCTTTATTTGAATAATAAAGTATACACTCGTGCAGCTACTTGCATACAGCAGCGAATACACTCATGAGTGCATGCATGTATGGGTATTGCACTCGGTTCGTAGTGGAACAAACTAGAAACGAATGTTGCCGAGACTGCGCTGTAGATCTTCCTGCAGTTTTCGCATTTGTTCGCTGAGCTGCTGCGCCAAGTCCTTTTGCAGATGGGACAGCTGTTCCTGCACCTTGATGGCTTCTCTAGCTGCATCCTCCTGGATCTGCTTCCTGTTCGCGTAGGTCTGGCGATTGCCGCTGAAGAGTCCGCCGTCCGCCTTGGCCAGCACAGTGCCATCGGCCAGCTCCACAACAATGTTGCCATTCTCGTACTGCACCACAGCCTCCTGTCCATTGATATCGATCTTCTCCTCGGAGTTGACGCTCGCATCCTTTGCCGGGAAGGTGTACACCTTACCGCCAGTGGTCAGCTGCAGACCGCCGTCAATAATACGAATCTGGTGATTGTTGAACGTCTGGTAGCTGCCCTCTCCGGCCTGGTTGATGAGCACTCCGCCGCCATTTTGGCTTGAAATAAAGCTCTGACCGCCAACATTGCGACCGTTGATCACCACATTGTTGCCCGAATAGCTGCCGCCGTCATCATCGCTCTCATCGCTATCATCTCCGTCAGTTACGATGGTCTGACCACCAGCTCCAACCAACACGGTGCGTCCATCGGGACGCGTGTAGATGCTGCCAGCCTCGTTCTGCAGCGCAACATTGCCACCCTGGTTATACACGTAACTGGGCACCGAGTGGGCTTGATCCGATCCCGACGGGGATCGAGTCGTTGGCAGCGGCACTGATGTGCCGGGAATCGATGTCTCTACGCCATTGCTCCGATCCACATAAGTGCCAGGCTGGTCTGCTTGTGCTGCAAATTTGGTAATTACCAAAACAAAAAAAAAAACATCAGTTTTAGTTACTAGTTTAAATTCAACAGGTAATTGTTTATTTACCGCTAGCAATGCAGACGAGGGCTGCAATTAGCCCGATCATCATCAGAACACGACCCTTGTCCATTTTGTGCAACGGGTTGACTATATCGCTGCAGCGCTGAGTGCCCGCTATTTATACGAGCGATCAATTGAGTTAAGTTTGTTGATTATTGGGTATACGGAATTGTACGTAAGTATTTATCGCGTCGAGATCAGCGGCGCGATCTCTGGGAAAAAGTCAGCGGCGATTACGACGGTGCGGTTCTACACGATTTGCGGCTGGCGATCGCACTGAGATCGTCTCCAAACTGACTCCCGTTTTCGACACAACTATATGCATTACTCAGAGGTGCTTTGGTGAGTAACCCGACAATAGACAACGCCCCAGTGCACATCATTGAAACTGTCACACGTAGCACATATCGCAAAAAACAAAAAACCTGAAAACAAACAACAATTAGAAGAGAGCAATGCGAAAAATAACAAATTGAAATATAGTTTGTATTCGAATCTGATATTCAACGCTACAGTTTTCACTCAAGTTCAATCCCAGTCAGATAGATATGTAAATATGTGTTTCTCATCTGAATTAAACACTTAAACACAGCTCTGGTGCAAATATCAGTCGGGAAATCCCTTCCATGGCAAATATTTACATTTATACATAAATCAACATTCGTGTGTCTGTTTGTCGAAGTACCGACTTGGGTCAGAAGCTTATCGCTCAGATGGGGAATACACAGCACGATCGAATCAGCCTTTATCAGCCTTTAAGACAAAGCAGAGAGCGTTTATTTTTACACACACATTTGTAGGTGCCGCTATTTAAATACAGCAAAAGCAGAATCGTTTTAATAACTTAACAAAGAGCAGTCCGAAGATTTAATACTCTTAAAAAATAGTAATTTGTTTAAAAAAAAAAAATTAAATGCGCAGGAATAAAAATGTTGGCAACTTAAACTGAAAGATTTTTTTTTAGGAAGCTTTTTTAATTTCAAAAAAATTGAAATTGACACTTTCTGATATATAAACAAAAAATGGACAAACAAACATACCGTCAAAAATTGGTAACCTGATTTAAGCATCCGCCAAAAAAATTAAAACACACTTTTGAAGAATGCGAATCTTCAATTACAAATATTGTTAAAAGAAATAATTAAATAAATTTATTTCTCAATTTCTCATTAGAAAAACTAAACTTAAAGCAGAAAAACTAAAATTAAAGCAGCATAATTTATTTTAACAAAACAAACAGCAAAAATAATAATATAAAAATACATTTATTTCTAAATTTTTCATTACAAAAAATAAAACCGAAAGTAAAATAAAATATTTTTATAAAACAAACAACGAAAATAATAATAGAATAATAAATTTAAAAATTTTGTTTATTCAAGTCGGCAATGCTCACACACTGAGCAACAACATTTCAATACTCTTTGCATGGGCATAAAATAGAGAAAATGTAACTCAGTTAAAAGCGAATTTTGAATGCCCTAAAACCCTTAAGCCAGACAAAACAGCTTAAGCTTTTTATGAATTGTAAACAAATCAATTGAGGCGCTTTTTACTTTTATTTACTTTTTGTTACTTTTTAATTTAAATGCATAATATTGAAGAAAACAATTAAGCAAATGACATTTTTTTATTTGCTTACATTAAATTTTTAGTAATTTATCAGGTCTTAACGGTAGCGCCACTGTCCGTTCGAATGTATAATAATATTATCCGTCGATTGCTCATTGCCCCCGTTCGAGGCGGGTCCGCCTATGGGTCCCCGGTTCGAAGCGGGACCAAATTGCCACCCAGAGGGCAGGCCATTGGCAGCTAAGATATAGAAAATGCATATATCTGTCTGTCTATATATAAAAATAGCATGTTTGAGCACTTACCGCTGAGCAGTGCAACGAACAGGCAAATCAAGAGAATTAATTGAAGACTGTGCCGCATGGTCAAGGCAAGAAGTTCAAATGAACGAGATACAAATAAAATCGCGTATTTATATAAACGCATATAAAGAGCGCCTTCTGAGTACATAAACACCCCATAAAGAGCCTTTGTATTGGTGCAGACAAACAGCCCAACGTACATACATACATAATGCGATGGCCCCTATCTGCTATGACTGTTGCTCATGAGCGTGTTTGTTTTTTTAAACCATACCTAGCGAAAGTGGCCGCAAAGGTATATTGCAGTGCAAACATTCCTAATCAGAACAATCGAGCAACATCTCTATCAGTATACAAAATCTTGATCAAAGAATATAAGTTTTGCTCATAGGTTTTTTTTACATTTTCAAGTATGAATTTAAATATCATAAGCATAAATTTGAATTATTTCTGATCAGAACGAACAAGCAGCAATTTTACCTGTATACAATATATTGATCAAAGAATATATTTCCGAATTTTTACATATTTTTTTATTTTTACTTTTTTGATTCTATTATTATTATTCTAATAAAATATCTAACACCTGAAGTTCTATATACCATATGCAGAACAAATATATATATTTGTTTTGATAACTTTCCACTTTTCTTTAACCAATAATGATACATTTAGGACCAGAATTTGTTGTGATTTAAAAATTTAAAGACATCAAATTTTGGTAAATATGTCGTTTTATAATGTGGTTGAAGAAAGAAGAAGCACATATTTGAGTATGGCTATTTTTGTATATTCACACAAGCAAAAATATACTTTTTACCTATATCAAAAGTACCTACGAATGGGTATCTTCTAGTCGGGCACTCTCTATTTTTACTTAAGCTTCCGCCTGCTGCTCCCCTCTCCCCTCCGCCACTCCTAGCTCTAGCAATTAAGAAGTTTCGTTATGTGCCCGCTAATTATTTTCAATTGAATTGCTAAGCTCTGGCTCCGGCTCCGGCTTTGGGTGGGTAGTACGTATAAGTTTTTTATATTGCTGGCCATTAAACATATCGGTTGTTGGCTTTCATTGAGCAGTCGCATTAGCCTCACTGCGTGAGCAGGTTGTGAGCTTTTGTTGCGCCCCTCCCTCGCCCCGCCGCCAACTGCATTTTACGCTCTGCGGTTGATTTCGTTGTTGCCCTGCTGTGGCTGAAGTTGTACAATAAAAATTAGACAGGTATTGCGTTGTTGTTAATGACAGGTGCATAGCTGAGCTGTTGACTAGCTTGGGACGTGGGTGCAAGCACGAAGAGTACGAGAAAATGAGCAAAAGAGAGCGCGCAAAAATGTGGCTCAAATGAGCTAACAGCATAATGTGTTGCTGAACGAGTAAGAACAATAATAACAGAGAGAACACAACAAAACACTGCTGATAAATAAGCTTCTCAGTAGAAAAATTCCCACAAGTAATTTGAAAGAAAAAGTAATTATTAAAATCTGGTTTTTAACTGGGTGTCTGCTTTATTAACTGATTTAACTTGAAATCTACACTGATAAGTAATTCCGATGAAAGATACAAAGATTCCAATGAGAGAGAACAGTTATTATAGACACTTAACAAATCAAATCAAATATTAAATAATATAATAAAAATAAATTATTTATATAAATATAATATGATAGTATCGAAAACATTCAAGTTTTTATAGCTTCATAATTTTTGGAATTTGTAGAAAATAATGAATGGTATGGTAATATTTTGCAAAACAAAATAAATAAAATAAAAATCATGTATTAGCTACCAATGCACTTGTTAACAACAGTCTTATGAAAAATAGTGCCAAAATATTCAAAAATAAATTCTGCATAATTGTGTCCAAGCCAGATTTTCTGGCAAGACATTGTTTTGTCCCAGGCAACGCATCTAAATTATCAAGTAGCCGACTCTTGGACACTTCTTCTGTTTCTTATGGCTTTCGCCGCCAGGAGACTTATTGCGGCCATGTGGTCACATTAAACCAAAACAAGGATAAGCCAAAAACAATGATTAAAGGCCAACATAAAACAATGTGTATGGACAGAGAGCCATTAAAAGGACCTAGTTGCATTCAGTGGCAAATATATGAGCTGCGACTAACGGTGCCACAGGTTCTGGCCAACCTGCGAAGCCTGGGTGGGAGTCCGGTTGGCGATGCTTTTGTTGTTCGAATCGAATCAATTTGATTTTCCAATCAATTAAACTTTATATAAATTGCTTCTGCGCTACTAAATATAGCAACAACAGCAACAATTGCCACAAAGCACGGCTAGAAATATGCGGCACAGATAACGGACAGAGTGAGCGGTCACACAACGCCCAACTATCTCGCTCGCTCCTGCTTTTGCCACACAATGTCTCCATCAATGCATGACTGCACAATCACAAAAATGCTGTCGAGTTCAGGTTCGAGGCTGGCTCGGCATGGGGCAGGGTCTGTTGCTTGTTGCTCGACTTTGACTGCATTTTTGGATTGCGCAAATGGTTATTGCGATTTTGAAATGCAGACGACGTTTCTGCAGCTGCGAAAAATCAATTGTAAATTATTTTGAAGAGAAAACAGTTCCCTGCACAAAGGTCAATGTCACTTGGTTTTTTATTTAAAATTATGTATTGTACAATTTAAGAATTATTTGATCCTAGCGCTGATATTGCTATTCCAATGGTCTGCTGAGGCTACCGCCCATTATCAATCTGGGAGCGGGCTGATTATCAAAAGGTTTTCTACTTCCTCCAGATATGATGCCTTCCCCTCCGTAATTTTCATTAAAAGGTCCACCACTGTTGCTAATATTAACCAAAGCTTTTCCAGCTACATCTCGAAAAGGTCCTCCGTTTTGGCGTCCATATATTATACTTTCAAGCTCTTCATTGTGCTTAAAAGACCCGCTGACGCCACTACTTCTAATAACTCTATGTTTTCCTAGTCCAAAGGGACCGCCATTATTGTATCCATTTACCAAACCACCCCCAGGCAAATTTGCAGTATTTCCAAAAGGTTCTCCGCTCTGGCTATCTGATATAGCATCATCTTTGTCGAGTTTAATTCTAAAAGGTCCGCCACTGTTGCTAACGCTTATGAATCCATCTCCTCCTTGCCCAAACGGTCCTCCACTGCCTCGACCATTTACCAATTCATCTCTAACCTGATTTCCAAAAGAAGTGAAGCCTTCCTTATTGACATTAGTTGTAAAGGGTCCTCCACTTCCACTTCCTCTTATTAATCCACCTCTTTCTTGTCCAAAGGATCCCCCATTATTTTCTTCAATTCCAGTCATACTTCCAGTACGTGCAAAAGGTCCTCCACTCTGGCTTCCAGCTATAATAGCTTCCTGATTGACATTAGCTCTGAAGGGACCTCCACTTCCACTTCCTCTTATTAATGCACCTCTTTCTTGTCCAAAGGATTCTCCATTATTTTCTCCGATTCCAGTCATACTTCCACTAGGTCCACCACTCTGGCTTCCAGCTATAATGCCTTCCTGATTGACATTAGTTCTGAAGGGACCTCCACTTCCACTTCCTCTTATTAATGCACCTCTTTCTTGACCAAAGGATACTCCATTATTTTCTCCGATTCCGGTCATACTTCCAGTACTTCCAAAAGGTCCTCCACTCTGGCTTCCAGCTATAATGCCTTCCTGATTGACATTAGTTCTGAAGGGTCCTCCACTTCCACTTCCTCTTATTAATCCACCTCTTTCTTGTCCAAGGGATCCTCCATTGCTGCCACTATTTATGAGACCACCTTCTGCTTTACTTACAGTACTCCAAAAGGGTCCGCCTCTCTGGCCTCCAGCTACAATACCTCCTCGATCAACATTGGTCCCAAAGGGTCCTCCACTTCCACTTCCTCTTATTAATTCGCTGCTTCCTTGGCCGAAACTATCTCCACTGCCTCTATAGAATGAATGATTCTCCGCTAGCGTCGACGCTGTCAACAGCAGCATCAGTGTCCATAAATGTCTCATCTCGACGCTTAACAAATTTCAACTGATTGCTGTTGATCTAAGCGAGCCGAACAGCTGATGTGTTTTTTAACATAGCACCGTGAAAATTTAAAGTAAACAAAACTACTGGTGATAGATCATCACTGATTACAAACGAACGAGAAAAAAACAACACATAAATCAAATATCAATCAAAATTAGCTTTGGATGAGTTCAGCAGACTGCCTTTAAACTGAGCACAAAAAAGTGATTAATCATAGACTTTATGGCTTTCTGATGGCCTCTAAAAACTGATGATCAGTTTGGAAGTTACGCTGAATTTATAGATTGTCTCACAGTCTCTCTGTTTTCTTATTGAGCAGCATTGGTGGAACTCTGTTGATTATTGAGTAAGAACAACGCATTAATGATAATCGTATTTAGACAAATCGTATTTACAAAAAAAAAACATATTAAGCCCCCTTTTTCGGTTTTCTTATCAAAAAACTAAGCAGTATAGTATAGTATAAAAAAATCAAAGCTAAATGAATATAAACACATACATATAAATAAATCATGTATATAAATCTAATCAGTCACATAACTTATATATATATATATATAAATATGTGGGTGTATATGTGTGTGTATGTTTGTATATAAAGTAAAAAACAAAAAGTATTTGTAGGTTATGGAAACATTTTATCATGGTGTTTTTTTTAACTTTGTATCGATACAAAACATCTTCCGTTTACAATTTCGACACAACTAATTAACCGCACTAAGCATCTCTGATTTCGATAACGAAAAAGTAAAAGCTCATTGCACAGACTAAATTGATTAAATTTCGCTAAAACAAAAAAAAAAGAGTTTTTGAATCCAATCTAATTTTATTTTTCCAAGAATGTCAGAGTTCCGTCCACGTTACGAAATGACCAAATCTTCGCCAAATTCCGGCATCTTCCCACTTAGCAGTTCCCTGCTGTCCTCGTGGCGTTCCCAGTTCTTTAAGTTGCCACTAAATCGACTGGCCCAAAATGTTTGCACCGCCTGCGATCCCGTTAGCGCCAGCCTGCGCCAGGATCAAAGAGTGTTTACGGTGCCCGGCAAGCAGCGGCATGCGGTGCCCAAGCTGGCAAAGTCCACAGTCGGGGGCCCGAACTGGATCTGTAGTGGCCTCGATTTGCTGCGTTTGGCCATGCGCAAGGAGTGCGAACTCTCCCCCGCTTTTCTGTTTTACTGGCACAAACTGGAGCGCTGCAATTACTTCCTCAATGCTGTGACAGAGTGCCTGGAACGCTGTGAGCCACTGGACGGACGCACCTTCAAGTACCTGATGAACCACGCGGTGCCTGATGGCGGCAACTGGCAGATGTTTGTGAATCTCGTCCAGAAATACGGCGTCATGCCCAAGCAGTCGTACCTGGCGAGCTGGTCATCAATGCGAACCCTGCATTTGAACCGGATGCTCCGGAGCAAGGTATGGTCCTTGTATGATCAGTTTTGTCTTTCTGTCTGTCTGTCAGTCCTTCTTTAAGAACGCAGCGACAAAACCTTAGAGTAGAAATTTTCCACTATAGATTCTCCCATACCATTCACTTAGTTCATTAGTATCGATAAATATCGACTTGGGTTTCTTAACATATCTTAGAGATTACAAAAGCTATATTTTTCAAATTTGATTTAGTATATTCTCGTACAGCCTAAGCAGATTAGAAATATTTTGTTTTTGGATACAAAAAAAAAAACGGATTTTTTCAGCTGCACGAGTTTAGCAGCCGGCTGCACGCGCAGTTCACCTTGGATGGGGACAACCATGCGCTCCACCAAATGGTTGAGTCCATGACGGCGGAGCTTTATAAAATAATTAGCATTTGCTTGGGCACGCCGCCCCTAGAATTTACCTGGAGCGCCAAGGATGACGACCCCAAGTTTTCCTTCACTCCGCTAAGCTTCTATAAGCGCATGATAGCGCCCTTCTACGCGCTCGATGCGCAGATTTGCCTGGGCCACGATCCCCGGCTCACCTCGAGCTATATGCGCAACTATCACGTCGCATACAGCTCAAATATGGTGGGTGGACTGCAGCAGGGCTACAACAACCAACCGATGGAAGTGTTGCTCCAGATAATTGTGAACTCGCTGGCAGCAGGCGTAGCTGTATGGGTGGCCTGTGACAAGCCGTTAATATTTAGCGCCAAGTCGGAGATACTCAGCCTGAAGACACACAACTTCGAGCAGGTCTTTGGCATGCCTGTGGGCACGGACCTCGACAAGGCCGAGCGTATGTTATACAAGGCGTCGCGCCGCAACACAGTGCTGCTGCTGGCAGCGGTCACTTTGGATGCACTGCGTCAGCCGTTGCAGTTTAGCACCATACACACGACCAACGAAGCGACAACACCCAAAAAGACCGCCTCAACGGAAAGTGTTCTTCTCTCGGAGGCGCCCAAACAGGATGCAGCCAAGCGCAAAGGGGCCAGCGGCAAAGCTACCGTCCTGAATGTCGATTGGCTGCAGGAGTACGCCTTTGAGCTGGTCGTCGACGCACGCTTTGTGCCGCCAGGCGTGATGCACGCGCTCCAAACCCAGCCCAGCGTGGAACTGCCCATTTGGGACCCCATGGGCGCGTTGCTCAGTTGATGAGTGATGAGTCCCCAGGCAGTTGGGCAGGGCTGGCACATCGAACAGTTCGTCAATTTCAAATTGTAGTAGCTCACGGGACGAACCGGTTCTGTTCTGCTCACAATTTGAAATGATAAAATTTTCGGTTTTGATGTATCAAAATCGCATATTTTTAGATTCAAAATTTTGAGTTGAATATAAGACAACGCCATTATAACTCATAGTTTCATACCAATTAATTATAATTAAAAGTGATTCATAAAAGGTTTTTTCAGACTTTATATCAAGTTCCACAATTTTCACAAATGCAATTTATCTATTCTTAAATTACACTTTATACATGTATTCAAAGTGTTTTCGAGACTTCGTGAACCGAACTAGTTCACCATTTTTTTTAAAACGCAATTACTTTTTAAAATGCTATTTTTTAGTATATTTTTATACACAAATGTTATTGTAATCAAAAGTCCTTATACTAATAATATATTAAAAACTGATTCAGAAACCGTTTTTCAAGACTTCGTGCACCGAACTAGTTCACAACTTGTTGTTTGACTTTAAACGCTGACATCTATTGAAATTATTGGAAAATCTTGCAATCCAACTGACGAGGCGCGACCTTCGCTAAGTTTTTGGGAATTAGACTTACGTGCCTGGCATGCCTAATTAGGCGTTAGATGCTTAAATTGTTGCGGCGGGGTTGGGTGGTTGTAGGGGGATGCGACCGTTGCCGGCAACTCAATGACTGTTTTGGACTTAAGGGATTTACGCTGAGAAATTTGAGGAAGAACAACAATAAGCGCTTTACTTTAAGGCTCGAGTTTCTTTTATTAAATTTTCAACAATAATTCAAATGTTCTACCAATTATTATAGCCGTAACCATTGTTGTAGCCTCGCCCACCGCCGATGTAGGAATTCTGAACGGGATAGTAGGGCTGCGGCTGTACCAATATCGGTTGCACTATCACCTTTGGCTCGGGAAAGAGCAACTTCTTTAGAAGATGACGCGGCTGACGAAGCTGATCAGTATGTGGGGGCGTGGCGGCTCCTCCCACTCCCGGTCGGGCAAGTGCATCAGCAGGCAGGCCAATATCTCGGATATCAGGAATATTACTGTTGATACCAGGAAAGGCCAGGACCAAGGCGACAGTGATGCTGCTCACCACCAGAAACGTAACGAACTTCATCCTAGTGAATAACAATCGGTAACTGAATTAACTGAGTCGCCAAACAGGCTCTTAAATACGGCAAGTTTCGGCAAGTCCAGGTAGCATTTGGCCAGAACTACCTGATTTATGTTCGCGCAGCAGCTGTTGAGGATTAGCGCAGATTACTACGGGGAATTGTTGGATATTTTATGAGTTTATAAATCAGCAAAGCGATTTGGTAATTTCTTTTTGGAATGCTTTAAACAAATGTTTATTATACGTATGATTCCTTTTTTGACGTGGGTCCCTTAACCTACACACAAGCGCCTTACTATATGATATGTAAAAGTAAAATATTATATTTATCTACTGCTTATACAAAAGGTGCGGGCGGTGGTGGTGGCATTCCCTCGGGCGGCGGTGGCATTCCCTCGGGTGGTGGCGGCATTCCCTCGGGTGGTGGCGGCATCTGGCGGCGTTGCTGTTGAAGCAAAAATAATTCATAAATTGCAATTAGTGAAATGATTAAACCCTTTGATCCTGCCGTTGGGTAATCTACAACTATGCCTAACAACTTAAAAACGTTGTCAACACCTGCTTAAATTTATGCCTTGCTGCTGGGAAAAGTGCTTAAATCTCTTCGTTTGCGTTTGTGAAATGAGTGAACAGATTTTGTTAATGCTTTTTTGGAATGCTCTTAGCCAGTTTTATTGCTCGTACGTATAATTTTAGTGTATTTTTCATCTTGGTTCCCTTAACATGCACATAAGCCCAACCAAATTTTTCGACTATCTGAAGGGTGGCGCTGGCAAACCATCGGGAGGTGATGGCAAGCCATGTGGCAACTGACGGCGTTTCTGTGAATGGGAAACATGGATGAGGCGTTCAATGAGTATTTAGCTGCCCTGCACCACAGTTACTATTAAATATGCGCCCAGTGTTAAGAAGTCAAACTATTCGAAACCCCAACTCACTCTGAAAAGTGCTGATGGTGGTGGCGGCTCCTCGTTGGTCACGTGTAAAGCCTCTGCCTCGTGGTTCATCTTCATGGCATTACGACGCGGCTGTTAACAAATTTGCAGAGTTAGAAATTAACAAGTTAGAGTGCTCTGGTCGGAAATACCCGACTAGGAGATATCCTTAAGCCAACTGCGATCTGTCATTAGTCGAATGGAACTTAATTCTTGAATCACGCTTAAACTAGACGTTTCATAAATATGACATTTTGAAAACCAAAGCTAAAAACTATGTATATATTTCTCAGCTACGGATATTTTTTAAGTCGGCCCGCCCGACTTGGAGATACCCCGAAGATATTTCAACCCGTTTGCATTCATACATACATACACAAATTCAAGCACACAAATGCATGCCGCACGCACTTTACTCTGTTGCTGCGCTTGCCCCATTATAGAAACGAAATCTTTATTTTCTGCTAAATTAAATTTATGATTGTTATGCCACTTTTAGGATTTATTAGGACCGTTGAAATGTATGTACAATCCAATTTTCAGGTCTGTAGTATTTGATTTGCGATTTTTATGGTTTTGTCTATACTGGGGGCGATTGGGGAAGGTATCCAAAGGTAGTCAAAACGCACAAACCGAACTAAACTAGTTGCCTCTAGCTTTTTCAGTTTCCGAGATATTGTAAAAAAAACAATAGGTTGTTATCGATTTGTATCGATTTTAGTGAAAAATAATAAACTTGTTCTGCGTTTGATATGTACGAACTGGATGAGACTAAGATCAGCTTTCTAGCTTTTGTAGTTTCCAATACGAACAGACTGACAGACAGACGGATAGACGGACATGGCTAAATCAACTCAGCTCGTCGTCCTGATCAAGAATATATATTCTTTATAGGGTGTGAGATGCCTCCTTCTGCCTGTTCCATACATTTTAACAAAACCATTATACCGCTTTTACCCAAGAATCTGATCATGAATATATATTATATAGACATGTTTGAACCATAACATCCTTTTTACGCATTTTCATAAACTCTCAAAACTTACTCTAAAATGTGGTGGTGGATGCTCCTCGTTGCCGACACGCCCGGATACGGTCTCGAGTCCATTTTTAGTGAAGTGGACATGGCGCCGTGCCTAGAATTAGTAGGCATTTGCAAAATGGCGTAAGTAAATACTTGTAACCCCGGAAGCGTCGCCGTTCCAATTCCTCATTGTTAACGTTTAATTGGCGACGCGTCTTGGGGCAAAGATAATTTTACTTTTCTTTATAGACAATCGCACAGCGTACTTACTCTGAAAAGGAGGGGCATGGACTCCTGCAACCAGAAGTTATTTCGAATATATTAAATGGCACCTGGGTACTTTGTTAGCTTACCTCCAAGCCCTTTGTGGTGCCACCGCCACGTCCGTCGACGCCGAACAATGTCAAAGCCACCACGTAAGCAACCAAAACAGCGCAAAATAGCTTCATTTTCGGGCTGTCACGTCGCGTTCAATAACTGAGCGGAATGGGAGAAACTGTGACTGCTCTCTGCTGGCCTGCAGTCGGCTGTGCAGCTTCTTATATACGGCTGTGGCCCATGGGGATTGCGATTTTAATTGGCTTGTTAAACGTTATCCGAAATCTTGTAAAATGTCAGCTTACCAAATAATTGTCGATACGTATCGCACAAGGGAAACAATTTAATTGTTTATTAAATCATAGTTATTACCAGCTGCCAGATGACATTACACCAGATGTATCCACAAGATACTTGAACACGAAAAGGGCGTCATTAGAAAAGAGTGTGGGTCTGATAAGGTTGCCCAATCAAAATTAGCCAGCTCTTCTTCATATATGTTGCACATCTTGGAAAATTTACGTAATAAAATACGCCTGTGTCAATACATTTACGTTTGTGTTAAATTAATTAATTTCCTAATACATAAATCAACAAATCAACTTTAATCATAGTATAATAATAAGTGCATTAAGAATATAATTCTCATTAAATTATTTGCTATAATTTTTCCTATTTAATATTGAATTTATGAATTATAATAATCAACTTAATTTGTGTATCTGAGTATTAATCATTAACTTATTTTTTAGAGACTTTCTTATTCTCTTATGAGTGCTTTTCTATTGTTCCGGTCGGTTTCTACCGACTGCGCAATACTCTACACATAGCGTAAAAACCATTTTTAGCTTAAAATCAGTTCGTCAGCAGCATTGAAATTTAAAGCATTGTAGTAAATAGTAAAAAATAAATAAAAGAAACTATGCTTGATTACCCTAAAAACAATTTCCAAGATGAACATTAACATATAATGATAAACTGCTTTCGGCATTGTCGATGTCTGGCCAAGATATTAAATTACATAATTATCTGAAATGTGATCTGTGAATATGCCCAGCTACATTTTATCTAGTATAGTTTAAATAAATCGCGCTGTTGCCACTCTTCACGCGACATGGAACCCTGGCACTTGACAACCCTGTGTGGAATATTCTACGCCATATCCGGCACTAAACACGCCGGAATGAGTCCACGTCCACGTTTAACAGAGCTTTGCATAATTTTGAAATTATAACACGCTTTGATGTTGACGTGCCGAAAGGCGTAAGGCGCAAAATGCGTGTCTCCATCTCCCTCTCTGTCTCCGTCTTCGTCTTCGTCTTTGCCTTTGTCTCGGACTTTGTCGCTGTTGTCAGCCAAGTCAAATAGAGGTGCAGGCGACAAAAACGAAATTGTTGGAAAAGAGTACAAAATAAATAAGCGCACTTTTTTCTCATTTCCGTTGCTTACTTTGACGTGTTTAGTTTTTGATGTGCACATTCGTGCACACAGCAACAGCAACAACAACAACAACAACAACAACAACAACAGCAGCAGCAGTAAAGGCGGATGATTAAATTCGTCGCCAGTGTGGACAACGTCGCTGGTTCCTCTCACGTTGTCTGCATCTTAGAAACGCTCGCTCTTTCGCTCTACTCCTATTTATCTCTCTTTCTCTCCTTTGAGCTGCCTTGCTGTCTCTGTGTGTAAACTTTTCTCATTAGAAAACTTTTACTATTTCCGCTACTCAACGCCAAACGCAAACAACAAACAAACAGCAGCAGCGGCAAACGACAAAAAAAAGCATAAAATAAAATAAAATCAAATTAAATGAAACATAAAAAAGTATTAAATTAAATACAAAATGAAAAAAAAAAGTAACGCTAAGGGAACGAAAATAAATGTGTTGTAAATAAAATTTGACATTGTTTCAGTGCAATTCAAAATGTGGCAGCAACTTCAGCAACTTTTGCAACAGGCGCAGCGCAAGGAGATTGTTGCTTTATTTCATTTCGTCCAAAGGCAGATGGCAAATGTCAAAGACGCTGTTTGAAAATCAATAAATCAGCGCTTAACGTTTTACCTTTACCTCAGTTTCAATTCAATCAGATTTTGTTATTTGATTTCGCCAGCCTTCTCCGCGCTTTCCGGTTTCCGGCGACTTGCAGTGCGCATTTCCTTCAACTCGCATTTGCTCTAATTTGATTTTGATTTTGAGCGGCAGCAGCTCCTTATGCGATTTTATTGCCTGGCATTGGCTCAAAATGTGCCACTTTTCAATTGTGTTCATTGATTTAAGGCTATGAAAGATGTTTGACATCAATGCACCTACCAGCATATCCTGTGAACAAAGGCAAGGATACACATAAAGCTGTCAGTCAATTTATATTTTTCTCCAACTCCAAACCTTGACTTGAAAATAATCCATGTATACAAAGATATTATCAAGCAAAATTATTGTTAAGCAATATTTTATTTATTTTTTAACATTTTACTAAAAGTGAAGTCGAGTGATGAGCTACGCATATTTTTGTGGGTCACTGTGTGTACAAACTTAATGTAGCGCATTTGCATACACCGATCCTGCCAATCTTTTGAGCTATTGTTTTTTTCGCAATACAAATTGATTAACAATTAATAAACAATTTTTTTTTTTAATTTTTAAACAAAGATCAATTCGAAATTATTGATATTTTTATAAAAAGGAAACTGATTTATCAGGAAGTAAAGAATAGTCGTCGTTTTTTATCTTTATATTTGGAAGATATCCGTATGGGTAAACACAAATTAGCTAGCTATTATAAAAAATATTTGTAGAGAAAAACTCAAAATTTAAAAGCAATTAATATCCTATAGAATTTCATCTATAAGTAATTATAAATGAACTTTAAAATGAAAATACCCAAGTCAATATCCAATTTCCAATTTCCAATTTCTGCAGTTAAATTAGCACAAGGCTCGATTTGTATGAAGGCAGGGGCCTGAGCCACATTTCGTTTTTAATGGATTTAGCTACTTGTAGATATATTCGAAATGCAATTACAACACGCTCCATTAGCAGCCTATGAAATGCCGGCAAATGGTCGGCAATTGGCAAAGTGGCTGCCAGCCAGCCAGGCGGTTAATTTTCAGCACTTTGGGCTAATGCTAAACATAAACCAGGGAATTCGCAACTGGCTCTCTCGCATTGGTGTCCGGCAATTGAAATGTGTTGCAGTTGTCGCTACTAAATACACCACTCAGAATGCATTCGGTAATAAGTAAGCTCAGTGGCGTCAAGACTCTGGTGGCCAACATCACGTGTCTGGCAAACGGATTGCCCAGAAAGCCTCACGAACCGGATAATGATCAACGAACTGTATACGTTTCCGCAATCGTAGTCAAATCGACAAACATGCACACTGAATGCTACCGCTGCTGATGCTGATGCTGATGCTGATGCTGCTGCTGATGCTGATGCTCAGGCTGCTGTCGTTTGGGGAATAGGAATGAGAATGCGCTTTGGAAAGGAAACGAAAGGAAAGGGGAGTTGCCAAGGAGCTGTTGCCCAAGCAACTTATGCCGCTCCAATGACAGCCAACCATCCCTTTCCCTCTGCCGTCCGGTCGGGTGTAAACACCCCTCGCTCGAATGTTTTGCATTATTGATAAACTACTCGTCGTCTCCGTCGTCTGCGGGGCAAGAAATAAAGCAGCGCCAAAGAATATTTATGACACTTGCCATGCTCCAGCAAACTGTGTAAAAAATATGTATGTATGTGTATATGTATATGTATGTGCAGCCAGCAGCCGGGCACGCCCCAAAAGCAAAACGTGTCGTGCATTAAGCGCCTGAACGTGTGTAACAGCCATTCATACCCTAGACAAAGGGTTGTACCGCAAAAATCACAAATTTCAAACACCTGCTAACCAAAGTATATATCGCTTAAGCCTAATTCGTGCATATTTATGATGATGGCAATCTTAGATTTTGATTATTCATTTTGGGAGACCACAAAAATTAACTGTTTTAGGGAAGAAAAATAATTCTACCATCCTCTAATGATAGTCAAAATAAATAAGTACACTAATAATAATTAAAATAAAAATATGAATAATATACACTCATGGACAAAATAATAGGTGTGCATTTTTTATTGTGTTCAACAGCAAATTTTTAAATAAAAAACGGCAAAACTTATTCTAATAATTTTATAGTAAAATAATTATTGGGCTTAAAAGCTTTCAAATAAAATAAATATTAAATATGTTCATAAAAAATATTTAAAATTAATAGACTTAAAACTTAAATATCAAATAAAAACATGAATTGGTCAGGTAGGTATATGCATGCATAGTGGCTTACTTAATATACAATTACTTGTTGATCAAGTATTTATAGTCATATAATGTCGTTTTCATTAAACTCTAGTATCTTAAAACAACTTATTTTAGATAAATAAATATAAAAACTATTTAGAAAATTTTGGCTTTAAACTTTACTTTTTACTTAATGATAAACAGCAATTAAATTTAAAATTTAAATTTAAAATGGTACAGCAAATATATGTTAAAACTTTTCACCTATAACAGACTTTTTAAAAAAATGCAGTAGTATTTTTATATTATATTAAAAATATAAATATAAAAAATTTAACAACTGTAATATTTAAAAATATAAATATTTAACAAATAACAACTGTACTACCCATAAACTTCAACACTTTTTATATAAATTCCCTAAATTGACAGTGCATTTTCGACGTCGACCACCGTAAATTTCTTCTATCTTTTGGTTTTTGGACTAGCTACATTTGTTGCACTTTCGGCAATTGGTGCAGAAAATAAAAGAGCAGGCGGCAATGAAGCGTTTAACGGTGGCAGCAGATACGCAATGCACAAAAGTGCAAAAATTATAAGAGTACGGCTAGTTGCAGGCTGCCGAAGCCGTGTAAAAAGCATTGCGCCAGACCAATTTGGCTTGCGCCACAGTGAGTGCAAAAAATGTGTTCACGTTGCGTTGTAATTGCATTTGCTTTGTTGTTGCTTTTAGTCAAAAAAGAAAGGAAAAAAATGGTAACTTAACGAACGATCACAAAGAGACCAAAGTCTGACAAAAGTACCAAAAAAGTTAAATTTCGAGCATGGGCGTTAAAGTAGGCGTGGCCGTCTGGATACGCACACGTCACGTAGTGCAGTTGCCGCAACTAAAACTTCATCAATTTGCCTTGTGAACTTTTTACCGTCTGAGCTGGCTGGTGATGGAGTGGTTCGGCGGTGGTTCGGTTGGGTGGTGCAGACTCCACATGCGAGCGCGCTATAATGGAAATTATATCGGCCAAACTGTTGCCTCCGCGCCGCTCTTCGATCCGGCCCATTAATGCATTGCGCTTTATTCATGATTAATTACAGCGTTTAAAAGCGCATAAATATACATTGCAAATTTTATTAACAAAAATAATTAAATACATCACACAGTGTGTCTCTGAGTGTATAATAAATGCATTTTCATTAAAGCATTTGCTTTATTTATTTAAATATCAGTTGACTTAATTGCATTATACATGCCACGCTCCATATGCGGACTGCCAACATCGCTTCCACTTTCCGTATTAATCATATAATTTCGAATTTTATTGGCACTCGCTTAAAGCCACCAAACTGTCGCATTCACTTTGATTTTTTTTTTTTTAATTGTCCAAAAATATTCACTTATAATAACAGGTAAAAAGTAGTTTTTTTTCTCAAAAAATACACAGCTAACAATCTTATATATTTTTTCGACTTGAAACTGGAACATATACTAGTGTATAACCGACTGAGAGCGTGGCAAATTGATAAAATCGATAGTTTTTGGGCGGGCTTACCTGTAACAATATATATGCTGAATTGGGGAGTTAGTTTTTCAAGACGAATAAGATCAGTTACATCCACCGGCATCCAGCTTACTTTATATTTACATATGTTTCAGATTTATACAGATTTTAGACAGTTTAAATCGTAATAATTTGCAAACATATTTAGAAAACTTAATTCAGAGACAAGTTTTTAATTTGAAATGATCTATGTTATAATAAACTATTTGCCATCATCACATCGATAGCTCAGGACATTTTATATGACATACGTCTCGTAGTAGAGCGTGTCCGCCAAATTCAGAACAGCATACCTTTTTTGCCAGCCTCTAAGCCATCAAAGTCCTCGTTCAGTTTGCTATGACAAACTGGGAAATGCCCTGCTCATGCGGTGTGGAGACCTCAAATCCCTTCGGATACAACGGTCGCGCTTGGGCAGCACCACGACTGTCAGACCAAAAGCGCAGCTCCAAATTGAATTCATTGCTTATTCCGTTGCGAATCTGTTTCTAAACGCGAAACAAAGGCGGCGGGAGAGCTTTTTACTTATTAAGCAATGACTATTAAGATGATAACGAGATAATAAAAAAGAAACTCTTAAGAACTAAATATATTAATATAAAATATATCATTTTTCATTTAATTAAAGTAATTGTGTAATTACTTTTTCGTAGAATTATTATCATTTTATTTATTTATAGTGGTTATAAATTACCCAAATCCCTTTCGAGAGCGTCTTCTACATTGATTTTCCCATCAGGTCCCAATACCCTTCTAGGATCCTAAGCTCGCAAGATATGATATGAATAATTATAATATATGATAATTACAAAATTTGGATTCATTTCTGGTTTGCAACTCGGCTCACGTATTTACGGATACAAACTTTTTTGGATACAAAAAACTTTGCCATCAAAAATTCACATATTATATTAGATAAACCAATTATATGCGAATCGCTTTAAGAATAAAAACTTTAACTATTTTTAACTTAACAAAAAAGCAAATGTTTATCAAGTCTGAAATAGCAATGATCTATTAAAATGCTATAAGCGTAACGGAAAATGTTACGTATGGGTAATAACTTTAACTCATTACTTATTACTCATTACTTTATCAAAACAGGTAGAGATGGACTGAAACTTTTATCCCAGATAACAACTGCTTGCTATTTATACTACTTGTTAGACACAATTAAAATAATTAAACAAACTAATCATTAATATATATTAAATAATTACCAGTTTTTAACACATTTAACATACCTGTTCATTATAATTTCTAAATGATAGACTTTTAGATATGCAAAAATCAAAGAAAATGTTTATATTTAACGTTTATTATTCAATTTGGCAACATATGGATAATATCGTCTATCGTCAATATCAATGTGTTTGCCAATGCCAAACTCTGATCCCGCTGCAGCAGCAGCACACAGTGTCGGATTAGCAGCAACAAAAACACAGCGCTCGACAGAAAAGAGACCTGCACAGGCTCCGGCAGCGAGAAAGCCAACAGTGGCATTATTCGCAAAGTGCTCTACAACGTCCTTTACAATACGTTTGCGATTTGCAGTAAAACCCGCTACAGCTGGCCTTCGCTGCTGTGCAGTGTCGCCAGCCGTGTCCCGACTGTGCACAGGTCCATCACCCTGGTCTCAGGCTTTTCGTCTTTACCCGAATCTCTTCGACCTCCAGCTCGCTTAAGGCTTGCGGCCGGTGGGCGGGTCTGGCTCTGTCATGGATGGTCTTTATCAACTCCTGGAACCCCAAATGAATCTCTTCCCTAAGCTTGCGCTATAGCGGCTTCAGTCAACTGTCGACGCGTCTCATGGGCCTTATTCCAATGGGCTCCAAAGCGGCGCGTCCTATCCCTGTGGAGGCAGATGTCCTGCAGCTGCAACTGAATGAAGCTATGATATTATTAGTTGTTGCGATCAGCTGATCAGATTTTTCTCAGCGTGCAGTATGAACATGAAAATTTTATCGTCGAAAAAAGTGATAATTTTTTTTATCATTCCGTCTGCCAGAGGCAGCACTTAAGTATTGTTTATCCGCTATAAACGGGATCTGGCTGGATTCTCGAAGTCACTATATTTGGTTTTACACTAACACGCGGACAAACACGACACGGCATTTTTCACGTCCGATCTCCAAAGAAACACAAACGTCCCGTGTATATATTTTTTGTATTTAACTAAATTACAAATTAGAGCCAAATTGCCAGGTGCGAGCAAACATTAAGGTGGATTTCGTTTGCTGCTGGTTGTATGACAATTTGTCTCACGAAACATTCGCCGAACAGAAAGTGGTGGAAAAATTCAAATTTGTATATACTCGGAAAATTTTGTTTTTATATATATTTTATTATTTTTCAAAATCTCGCTGTCTTCTGAACAATAGGTTGCAATGCTATTTTTTCGCCGGGTTTTTAGTTATGTATAGCTGATTTTGATATTCTATCTAAAAAAAATGTTCTATTTATAGAAAAGATCGCACCCCTCGTCGTGGTTGTAGTGTTGATGCTGAAATATCTTCGGATATGGTAATATAGTATAGATATAGCATATATTGCTGTTAAATTGAGCATTGCTGTTATTTTCCTTTTTATTACTTGTTTCTATAGCCAAATTCTTGAGATAACTCTGTCTGGGTGACTTCTTGGATTACTAATTTGAACTCTACCTTTTCACTTCCACAACCCAACACGAATTTCTTTTAAAATTATTTAGGATGTCATTATGTCACATCAATTCTAGCCCAAATTCGCTGAATAAAATGCTGGACCTTATTTTAATCCTTCTTTTTTGACTGTTTTCCGTACTAAACCTATATTCCCATCACCCCGCTTTAGAGGAGTTGTGTCGTCAATTTGGAAAAACGGATTTTACTAAACTATATCAACTCTTATACCAGACTAACTGGTCTCTGCTGCTATTCATATGTAGGAACACGGATAGTGCAATAACGATTTTATATTCCACTTCCAACAATTTATATATTTGTTTGATATGCGTCCCCGTTTTTAATCCACTTAGGTCTAACAAATGAGGTTTACAAAGTAATTTAGTCAAAGGTATTCAAGAAGTTTAAGAAAACTGGTTCTTTCTCGGAGTACTCTTGTTATCTGATTGCTCGACCCGTACAGCGCGTATTTTTTATCGGGACTTGGTGGACTAAACTTGAAGCCTCTTTATTAAATATTCAAATTATCTGTGGAGTTATGTTCTTCTCCAAACATTCAGAAAAAAACTTCTAAAAAGGCAGCAAGTCAAATATTTATAACTATATAGGTATTTCTATGTTTTGTACTAGTCCTTCGTTTATTGAGAAATTGATAAACTCTGAAGTGCAACTTCTTCTTTATAAATAAATAATTTCACTCTGTCACCACGGTTCTTAGATTTATTACAACTAACGTATTAGAATTCATTATTTTAATTTATTATTTATTTAATTGGTTTTAAGAGAATTTGCGAACAGATGTTATTTAGATTTTAGTAATCATTAATCAACTCAATCATTCGCTTCTTCTAGGATATCCAAAAACTGAATTCCTTGCACTGCTAACTATTTAAATCTTGGTATTATTTTAAAGGCTCAATTTCTAAACATGTTAGTCTCTTTTGGAGTTCCATAAGGTGTTGACGGGCTGTTGTTATTCACATTGTTCATTAATGACCTTCCTCCTGCGATGAGCGACTCTTGAGTAGTGATATATCAATATATATATAATATATTCTGTATATATAGTGTTTTTTTTGTGTATAGATTTTTGAGCTTTATTACAAAAAAGGTTTCTTACGTTCAACGTTGGACTCATACTTTTATTTATAAGGAAACAAAAGATACATATATTAAGTTGCGACCACTGTCTCTGTATGCAAACCACGCTTCATAACCCGTAAATCAAGAACGTTTTTAATTACTTTCTAAATCAGATAAATAATTTTATTCATGTTGGATACAATTGCAATTTCAGTTAACAGGGCTGTCTGAGCAATGAATATAATATTGATAAAGGTTTACAAGTATGACATCCTTCAGTATCATCTGTTTGTGTGTTCCAATGATCAAGACCTTTACCATTTATCAACGACGACATCAGGAACTACATATAAACAATATTGTCGATAAATACCAACATTTTTAAGCTAAAATGGGGAAACCAATGCGTTTGCAAACCAAAACTTGAATGAGAGGAGGGGCGGGACATCAGCAGCGGCTTAGGGGTCAACTTCAATACAGCTTCATTGATAGTGTGATTTGTTTAAAAAGTAGACCAGTTCGGATTTCAGTGTTTATATTTCGTTATCATGGATATCTTACATGCTGAATTATAATTTTTATAATATGAATTCATTCGTTCGTGTCAAAATGTAGTAGACCAAAATGTACAGCAATAATATCTCTCGAATTCCTATGTGAATTGGCACTCTAGTATATCAACATTTAACAACTTCACATACTTTCTATAGCAGGGATGGACTTAATTTATGTTAAATTAATGGGGTGTCATCCAATTAATGAAATCGGGGATTTACTGTATAAAAAAATAATAAATTATTTTTAAAAAACGTAATAGAAATATTCAAATCAATGTCGTTCGCTTAATCATCAACAGTAGCAAATGCAAATGCGAGCGCGCATTCAAAAGCATGGGATGAACTTACGCCAACCATTGTAAAATTCGATGGGTTTTCAGGCGCACTTTTTAGTTTCGCATAAAATAATGCTAATGGTTTTTGCAATTTATATATTTTTCGCAGCGTCCATAATTTAAAATGAATTATATATATATGTAAACTTTACGTGAAATTTCTAAAAAACAAAAAAAAACAAAATGTAGATACTCTTATTTAAGAACGTAGATTTTTTCTGTTATTTTCCTGCTAAGTTAGACACAAATTTAAAAATGCAATCAGGTATGCAGTGCACGTATACAGTTAAATATATACCATGTACACTGTCTATGGATCTTAGTTTACGATTTCTAAATCACAAATGTGACAAACAACTCTACTTGTTTGGAACGGATGATTATATTGAAAATTTACATTCCAATGTAGTACACTCAATCATTTTTTGGCCCAATTGACAGTGAAAGACTGCTCAAAGATTACTTCTTAAATTCTATGGAATGAATGAACCAAATTTATTTTTACTTTGCCTGAAATAAGTATTTGTTATACATACATAAATTAAATGAGATATATATATATATCCATCCACGAAAAAAAATGAATTATGTATATTATATATAGGGATTCGGAATTTTCTATGGTTTTAAATATTTTCGTGGTTTTATTTAGTTTTATGACCCCTAATTGAATAATTATTTACATATATTTGCATATTCAGCGTTAATAGAAAATTTTAGGTATTTGAAGTATTGTACAAAAAATACACTTTGATTTTTCACATAATACATATTACAAAATCTATGATTGGAACTTTTTTTATATAAACTAAACTTTTTAAAAAATCAACTACAAAATTTTCAAAACAGAAATCATCTTTATGATTTATCTATTATCAAAAATAAACTAAAATTTTTTTTTGAAACCTACGCATATATGTATGTATGTTCCACAGCGCCAGACTGCTACAGCATTGTATGTACAAGAAGCAATGCCTTGTTATGTAATACGTATTTAAACAAAAATATAAATGGTAGGTTTTCAATTAATCGTTAGCTCATAATCTATTGACCAGTTCAAGGTGTTTAGTGTAAATTAACGAGTAACTTCATCTCTTATCAAAATATCACGCGTTAATTTTTGTTTTTTTTTTAGTAATATTCGGAAGTAAGTCTATGTAGTGGTTAAAGTCGTTACTTTCGGTATTTCTTTTTGTTTATATTTAGTAACACTTTATGCTAGTAATTAGAATAATGGTGTTGGGGTATATGATTATATTCTTAAAGCATCATAGCGTACAGCAGGCCAAAGAAGACAGCCCACATTAACACAATCCCATGCATCTTATATATAGGACTCTCACCATCTGCAATTTTTCTAGCAACAAACTTCAATGTTTCATCTAATAAAACTACAGGAATTGAGAATTTCATCACAGTAATCCATTCCTCTGCAGACAACGGTGTCACTTGGAAGACGGTCTAAAAATAAATTTATTGTACTGACGTACTGGTTTTTTGTTTTTTTTTTGTTTAGTAATACTTACAGAGAGGACATCAACATAGAGAATGACAAAATGAAGTGTGAATGAAAGGGCCATTGAACCAATCAACCATAAATTGCACCATGGAGGCATTGTTATTAAAGACTGGTTCTCGGATAAGCTGAAAGCAATATTAAAATTTATATGAAGATGTTTCGGAGAATATATTTATATAACTAAACTAACCTGTTCATTGCATTTAACATTTCAATGGTCACAAGCACGGAAAGGGCCATAGTCATCGCATGTGGATCGCTGAAGATTTTACAATCTACACCCTTGAATTCATCACCGCCGCCCAAGCAGGCAAGATGGTGAGTAAGTTGCCAGTATGTAAGACCGGGACCTTCCGCAGAAAAGATGAACCACCAAGCAGCCGCACCTACTGTTGCTGCACCGACGTAGAAGCCAATTGCCATATAACTAAATGAAAAAAAAAAAACAAAAGAAAATTAAAAATACAAACAAACACAGGACAATCACAGGATAAACACTATTTAAACATAGCAGCATTTTCTCAACAATGTACTATGAAACACATCGCCCATAGCTTGTATTTTACTACGTTAATGAGTTATGATATCGCACACATAGGAAAACAGATGCTGCATTGTTTAAATATTATAGTAGAAAATTTCCAACCGGAAGAAAAGCCATCCTGAAATTAAACCTTCGTCAGCTTTTCTTGGTGGTTTCTCCATAATATCCAAGTCAGGTGGGTTAAAGCCGAGAGCAGTAGCAGGCAGACCATCAGTTACCTTAAATAAAACAGTTCAATTCGTTAATCAAAAAATGAACAAAGCCCTTGTGCATTAAAAGACATACCAAGTTAACCCACAAAAGCTGAACTGGAATCAGAGCTTCGGGCAAACCAAGAGCAGCCGTTAAGAAAATGGAAACAACTTCGCCGATGTTGGATGAAATAAGATAACGAATGAACTGTTTCATGTTGTTATAAATAGCGCGACCTTCTTCAACAGCAGAGACAATGGAAGAGAAATTGTCATCAGCCAACACCATTTCTGCCGCAGATTTAGCGACAGCAGTACCAGAGCCCATGGCAATACCAATTTCAGCTTTCTTAAGCGCAGGGGCGTCATTGACACCGTCACCTGTCATGGCAGAGATTTCGTTCATGCCTTGCAAGAATTCAATGATCTTAGATTTGTGCTGTGGTTCCACACGCGAGAATAAGCGGGATCGGGCAACTGCGGCCTTCTGTTCAGCAGGTGACAGATCGTCAAACTCTCGTCCCGAGTATGATTTACCGGTAGTATCTTCATCCTCTGTGAACACACCAATGCGACGGCAAATAGCTTCAGCAGTAGCCTTGTTATCGCCTGTGATAACAATGACGCGAATACCGGCTGCCCGACAACGAGCAATCGAATCAAAAACTTCTTTACGAGGAGGATCCAACATTCCAACGACTCCCACAAAGGTTAGATTGACTTCATATTGATAGAACTTAGTAGAATCACCCAAATCCATTTCTTCAGGACGAATTGGGCTGTCAGCAACTGCAAGGGCCAAGCAACGCAGGGTATCACGTCCGGTACCATACTGACCAGTAAGATTTAGAATCTTATTCTTAAGCGCTGAAGTCAATGGTACTTTGCTTGTACCAACGCGAGCATGAGTGCAGCGATCTAAAACACCTTCTGGTGCTCCCTTGACAAAAAGTTTTGGTCCGGTACCCAAGCGAGAGGCCTTGAGTGGTGTACAATAGGAAGACATGGATTTACGATCGCGAGAGAACTCAAGGGTAAACTCCTTCTTCCATTTGGTTTCAATCTCACCACGAGCAGCAATAGCAGCTGATCTTCTGTCCAATCCAGATTTGTTAACGTTGAAAGCGTTTAGTTTCTCTGCCAATACAATCAATGCGGTCTCCGTTGCTTCACCAACCTTTTCAAAGGCTTGTTTAAATTCATTGTAATCAATTGCCGAATCATTGCACATAATACATATCGTAGACAGTTCCTGCAGAGTGTCGTAGTCGCTGGCTTTAGCTCTCTGGCCGCTCAGGAACAACTCACCAATTGGTTCGTATGTCGATCCAGTCAGTTCAAATTCAAGAAAACTGCTATCATTACCCTCCACTTTATCGAAAATGAACATACGGGAAACGGACATTTGGTTTGTGGTGAGTGTTCCAGTTTTATCAGAGCAAATTACGGAGGTACAACCCAAAGTCTCGACAGATGGAAGTGACCGCACAATTGCGTTCTTTTTGGCCATGCGACGCGTGCCCAGTGCCAAACATGTTGTAATAACAGCGGGAAGGCCTTCGGGAATAGCTGCGACAGCTAATGCTACAGCAATTTTGAAGTAATAGATAGCACCCTTGATCCAAGATCCTCCATGTGCTGGGTCATTGAAGTGTCCAATGTTGATGGCCCATACAGCAACGCAAATAATGGAGATAACCTTAGACAGCTGTTCTCCAAATTCATCCAATTTCTGTTGCAGTGGTGTTTTAATCTCTTCAGTTTCAGACATTTCAGTTCGGATTTTACCAATAGCAGTACTAAGGCCTGTACCAATTACGATGCCACGAGCTTTACCAGCAGCAACGTTTGTGCCAGAGAACAATATGTTCTTTTTGTCTTGATTTACTGCACGAGGGTCTGGGATGGCATCAGTGTGCTTTATAACCGATACCGACTCACCGGTAAGAATAGACTGGTCAATTCTTAACGTTGTTGAATAAATATGAGTTATACGGATATCGGCCGGGATCTTATCACCAACAGACACCTCAACCAAATCTCCAGGAACAATTTCTTTCGCTCTGACTTTTTGGATTCCAGACTTGTCTTGGCGAACTACTTTACCCATTTCGGGCTCGTATTCCTTGAGTGCTTCAATTGCTGATTCGGCATTTCTTTCCTGCCAAACACCAACCACAGCATTTGCTATTAGAATAAGTAAAATTACTAAGGGTTCTACAAATGCAGTGAACGTGTCCTCATGTTCTTCAAATAGCGCTAATACCTTAAATGAGAGAGAGAATAAATGTTATTTGAAGAAAAAACAAGAAAGAAAACTTGTCTGTTTGCCCAAAATTAAATTCTTATGCATCGAAGGTTTATGTACATTGTTGATAAGATTATAATCATATCTTAAAAGCATAAGACCTTTCTAGCCGAAAGCATCCGACTCGGAGATACCCTGAACCCAGCTGCGCGTTTTTGTAATTTACATTTCATTTCCTTTGTGTTCATACATACAGTGGTGGCGTCATAGTTAGGGACAGCTTAAAAAATAAACAACGTGAATATAGCGTGTGGAATTTATAGAGACGGAAGGACACGCGGATATGACTAGATGGACTATATATTTTTTAGCATGATAATCCCATTTGAGAGGGTTCGAAAACAACTAGCCCTGTCTGTTACATTCATTCAATTGAAAGACTTTCATTCTATTTAAAGGGTAAAAGGTATAAAAATCTAATTTAGAGTTTTGGAAAAGCCGCAAAAAAAAATATTTGCGGTTGGGACTCAATGTACAAAATAAAATCAGAAAATGAGAAAATATTACGATATAATACAACTTACAAATGATATTATGGCTGCCAATAGCAAAATCTTCACCAGAAGATCGTCAAACTGCTCTAAAACTAATTGCCAAATACTTTTTCCTATAAAGTAAAAAAATGATATATTATATAATATAAACATGAATTTTATCTAAAGCATATCAAGTGCTTGTAGACAGATGTAGCGCACCTTCCTCTGTTGGTAATTCTAAAAATAAAAAGAGAAATATATAATTAATAATTTAATAAAATCCACTTACATAATAAAAACAGCTATAAACGTTGCACTTCGGTTGAACCGGCTGCGCAATACTTTTAAACATTATATTTTAAATAACATAGAAAACATCTGTCAAATGTGGTGAAACTTGCTCCGTAGAGGATACAGATTTTAGTAAATAGACGGAGCAAATATTTTTCTTTAAAAAACTAACAAATGCGGACATACATAATTATTTATTCCAAGATGCAGGTGGTCGCTTAAGTAGCGGCAAAAAATATATGTGTTCATACGGACAGACAGATATGCGGATAGCAAGACGAACACTGCATAAACCCAATACAACCTTTCTTCTGACCTTGTTGGCATATATAGATATAGCTATTTCCAATTTTTTAGGGCGGTGGCGCTGGGGGCGTTCTAGCAGTACTGACAGGGATATTAAGCTAAAAATCGTTGAGGAGGTCACCATATATTTAAAAATAAGTTTAATTACTCTAACTTTAAAATTGGGGATTTTTTCGATTTCTGATTTAGGGTGTTGACACAAATCGCAGTGGGCGTACCCTAAAATGGTTAACAGTTTATCTGGTTCGGTTACACACGAGTGCATATACAATATTTCAAGAGCGGCAAAAAAACAGATTTCTTTGAAGCTGAAAAAATTTCCGAACACAAATTAGTAGCTATATGATCGAGTTTCTGCCCCTAAGCTCCAATTGTTTAAATATTATCCTAACCCTTACTGTTTTTTCATGAACCATAGTAAACTATAGCTTGTGGTATCTTTAATGTTTTATCTAAACGATACCCATCGATCAATATATAACTCTATGTGATCTAACTACCGCAACTAAACTTTAAAGGTTTCGTATATATTGCAAGGAACTTTTTCACACTCTGTTGTGCTTCCCGCCTACTGCGATCTTAATTTATAAATTATATATATAACTTGGAAAATATACAAGAACAGAATCTTACCATTGGGTCCATATTTTTTTTGGTTGGCCTTGATTTGATCAAGAGATAAACCGCGCTCGCCGTCAGTGCCAAAGAAGTTCAGCGATTGTTCGACGGTTTTCGAGTGACCGTCTTCCATTTTGAATTATTACCTGTGTAGCAATAAAAAAACAAAACAAAATTAAATCTGAAATTATTTAAATTTTTAGATTTTTATTATGACAATGCCTACAAAGCACCTCAATTATAATTTAAATGAATAAATGAATTAGAAAAATGTATAATCTTAATACGATTTCTGGGCCTGCGTTGTCACCTAAGATATTCTGCGTTTCTTCTCGGATCTTGACGTCTTTTGACTAGATTCTTTAATTGTTATAGAAATGTTTAAACACAATATGACTTATCTAGCTCTCGTAATTAAATTAACGTTAACTAAATTTGTGTTATTGATCGTATGTGCTATGATCGATAAAAACATCGTAATTTTATAATTTTATAAAAGCGGTAAAAATCTACAAAAACCTGAAGAGCTACCCACGCTAAGATGAGTTAAAAGATGAAAAAAATTTAGATTAGTAAAATATTCGATCGATAAAATCTGCTTGCAGATCTATTCTAACTTTGTAAAATAACTAACTTTATAAAAAAAAGAAACCGCATTCAACTAATATTTCGAAAATCACTGTGACTCCCGCATTAGTGCTAAATATAAACGAATATCGCATAAGGTACTTTCTACCTTAAGCATGGGTAAAACGTTCCAATATATTGAATTATGAAAAATAAAAAAAATGTGCAAGCAGTCTACCTTCTATACCTTATATATAGATGATATAACCTGGTATTAAGTTGAATATCCTTTATAGATGCAACAAGTAAAACGTTGCAGTTAGGTGTTCTCGACTATGCACAGCTTACACTCGAAAACGGTCATAAATATTTATGGGAATCTTGGAAAATAATTGATTTTGGATATTTGATGGGCGGAAATGGGATTGGCCGATATTTTTCTAATTGTTATTTACAGGTCTTCAGAATACTGTCTACTTGTCTGCCAAAATTGATGATTCTAGCTATAAATCGTTGGAGTTATAGATTTTCACGGTTTACCAATCATATCGACAAATTTATATATTTTATTTATTTGCGGTCATCAGTAAACTAGAAAATTGTATGTACCGAGTCTTAAAACTTAGTGATATATACACATAAAGATTTATTCGAATTGTCATGACTCCAATGGGTGTAACCAAACACTAACTCATTTTATCTAACACGGGTATACACGATTATATATTCGAAATTGCAATCTCTAGCTGCAATAGCGGGGATACGATGCAAATAACTACTGTTAGTTCGATCACATACATAATGCATATACATGCACATGTATACATTTATATATGCATATTAAATGTATACATCCGTAGATTTAAACAAGACACGTGCATATAGTGATGGCTGAATATACATAAGTGACGTACTTAAGTATTTTTTTGTAATACACACATACACATGCATAAAATAGAAAATATATGCATTTATTTCATTACCACTGAGTTTGGCTAACGCTACGTTGACTTATGAGATTCACACACGTGTCACTTTTGTCCAACTAATGCGTTATATGTAAATATATTTCCAATCATTTAAGATTAAAGAACTTATCGCGTTAAGTACTTAATTATTTTCACCCTATATTTATATATTAAATGACCATGACGTTTTTTTTTTTTAGTTTTTATGTATGTCTACAATTGCAGGAATGCAAGTCCGTTTATTACAAAATTTCTCCGGTGTATTGGCTACTATGACATGACAACTTTGCTTTCAGGGCTGCTTGATTTTATTTAAATATCGATATGTAGTTGCAAACACTTACGCCTAACACAATAGTTTTATACCCAGCTGTATTGTCAAATTTCTCGTCACTATTAGTGGAAAATCTTTCTTTCTAGTTTTTTTAACTTTACTTTTTGGGTTTTTGTGATGGTGATTGTGTACCAATTCACCAACACCGCTGACTATTCAAGGAGCACGCTACCCCTAATTTGTCCAATTATGCTGCATTTATTATTATCGATATTTTAATACTGACTTCACGTAAAGTAGTTTTTTTCTTTTTTCTATTATTGCTACTGACCTAAATTTTATTGGGACAAGAAAACGATTAAACACAATGTTCAGTATTTTACCAACTCAACAGCGTTGAAGTAATAAATTATTTAAATTCTGAACATATTGAGTAATAACACAGTATTCAGCTCTATATGGCAGTGCCCGCATACATATGTTTACAGCTCTTGCATTCGTTTTGCGTTTAGTTCATTCACTTAGGCAGGGTCAATAATCCTAGGATATCTCCAATCGTGTACTTTCCAGTTCAAGAATTTGTGTTATTTAATGGTCGTGTTTTATTTCAAAACTAGTTTTTAAATGTAATTGTTCTTAAGTAACTCATAATCGACTATTAATGTAATAATAAATAAATTTTTTTAATTTGAAGCGCCAATCAAAAACATAACAAAGTTAATATTTACAGTTTTCAAAGCAACAAAAATAGTAGTGGTAATCCCAAATAAACATCGATATTGGATCAGCAAATCATTTTAACTCATAGATAAGCTGATATATCGACAAAAAAAAATTATCGACTTACAACACAATTGAACAATTTGCTGTCTTAACATCGATACGTCAATAAATCATTTTTTTAACATCACTAATTCAAAAAATTCCATTAAGAGTTTACTTTTTGTTTAAAAGATGTGCAGAAGGCAACCGCTGAGAAAAGATCGCAGCTTGTGGCGTGCATACATAATTGTTTATTTGTGTCTGTATTTATGAATTCAATAAGGTGCGCGTATCTCATTGTCGCGCACTCCCAACTTGGGCACTCTTGCTTGTTTTTTTTCTTTAAATAATATATTTTATATATATTATATTATTTTCATCAGAGATTGCTTATCGCAT
>SCDT01000162.1:0-15878 GCA_004143765.1 Drosophila melanica
AATTGCGTTCATACGGACAGACGGACAGACGGACAGCAAGACGGACATTGCACAAAACCAATATACTCTTTTCACTTTGTGAACGAGTATAAAAAATTGAACAACTTTTGCGTGTATGCCCTTTGTGGCCATAATTTATAGACTATCTGCCAAAATATTCCAGCTGAACCATAAAGATTCAATTTCGCAAGCAATTTATATAGCTGGGCAGGCACCCCTTTTGGAGCAGACTGCTGAGCTCGTATAAACAATTTATATACCCACAGAGATGGGGGCGTGGTCAGTAGAGGGCACCGAGTCCAGCTGTACAAATGAGCAACATGTTCGGACCACAAGCTTTCATTTATATGCCTTAAATACGAACCATTCAAATCTCTCCCTTAAAATAGGATTCACAATAAAAATCGTTGTATTCCTGTCTTTCTCTCTCTCTCTCTCTCTCTCTCTCTCTCTCTTTCGCGCCTCACATATAGCAACTTTAGCACTCAATTTGCATTTGAGAGTAGAGTGTAAATTGAATTAAAATAATTATAGTATCTGCCCGACAGGCAGAGACAGACAGAAATGCTAACTGACAGACAGACAAACAAGCCACGTGCAAAACTTTAATTAAATAATATTTTATTTTAGCTGCAGCTGCCTTACCGTGCTTTATGCACATAGCTCGTGCATAAGTTCAGCCCAACCAACCGGCTCATTTGCCCACCAACTTTGCATTAGATGAGCAGAGGGAGTTTCAGTTGGGAGAGCGGCGGCATTAAAAAAGTTTTAATTTGTTGACTTAACCGCAGTTACAGTTACTGCGTAGCTGTTGCGCTGCTGCTGGTGCTGCTGCAACAGCAGCTGCTGTTGCTGCTACTGTTGCTGCTACTGTTGTTGCTGCTGGTATTGCTCCTGTCCGGTCATAACTTTGCTTTACGCAACTTAACATGCATATCTCGTCGTTGGCAACCCTTGGGAGCCGCTCTGTTCCTCGCTTATCGTTCACTGCACACGCAGCTGCAACGTTTTCCGTGTTACCCCGTTTGTCCCTTCGTTCTAGCCATTCGGCTGTTGCACTTTAATTTTTTTTTTTTTTTTGCATTCTCTGCTTAGCCATAAATATGCAGCTTAAAATGGATTTCGACTGGCGGCTCTCGGATTGCGGTTTACGTAGCGTATGATTGATGCCACTTGTGCGATGGTACTGCCTTTTTCTGTGTCTGGGCTGATGGCCATTAGGCAACATTTTGCGAAAACAAGTAAAAGTGCTACAAACTGCTAGCCTGGCTAATGACTCAAAACTCATTTGCAAGCCACACAAAAATATTTATTTATAAATATTTACAAGCTTGAATACAATAATATACACATTTGTTAAGGATTGGGATTTCTAAAATAATGTAATTGTATATAAAGTATTGTGAAACAATATTAAATGCTCGTTAAATACTCGCTATTATCACGGCTCGAATAACAAATTCTGCAATTATGCATAACTGTTAATCATACGCCACGTGCGCCCGACCTGTTTAACACATTTGCATTAAATTGATTTTAATGAATAATAAAAAAGCGTATATGTGAAATCTGTCGCTATCATAATTATAATATATTAAAAACTATTTTCCTTTGTTTCTCATATGCATACATATATTAATTTACTGTTAATGAACCGCCATTTCTGTTCGCTCATGAAATTTATATAAATTATTTGGCATTGACAGCGTCCGTCACAGATGTAAATCAAGCAACAACAAAAAAAAAAAATGTTGAATGTAAAATAGAGAAAACATGCAAAATAGTTCTGAAAAAAAAATAAAAAATAAAATCAAAAGGAAAAACGAAACGCCAACAGTTTTCACGCTCTAATCAATCTAAATCGAACTTTTTGCCCAAAGCGCTTGCCAAAAGTCGCTCACTCGTCACTTATGCTAAATTAACAAAAAACCATAGAGATCAAAAAAGATGTATATATATATATATATATGTGTGTAACAGAGAGCGAAAAGTAAAGTGTGGGCCCTTTATGGAGCTATGCAAATGGATACGTCACATTCTTGCTGGCAACCAAAAAATCAACAAAAGTTCCGAATGGTCGGAATCGTTTTTTTCTTTTTCATTTTTTACATTTGTTTGTACTTTGCGCTGTTTGCTATTCATTTTTTGCATATTTCTTTTTATTTATTCGTTTTTTTGTTAGGGAGTTTCACTTTGTGTGCTACTTAGCCACATAGTCAGAAATTTGCATTGTGCTGCTGTGGCAGGGGCAGAAGCAACGTGCAGCGAGGATTGAGTTGAGTCGCTCTGGGCTAAAGATAGATTGCATATAATGCCACATCACGTTGGTTATTCGAACTCATTTGCGTGAAATACCCACAGAGAATTGGTCTCGTGTTTACGTTTTTAATGCATTTGATGTGAGCTTATCTAGCACATTGATATTTTACAGGAATAGACAGCCAACACGGAAATAATGCCAGTTTAATTGATTGAAATATCATGGGACTTGGATGCACTCGCTTTGGCTAGGTGGCTGTCGGGTGCGGTGCTGGAATTCGAAATAAAAGGTAACATTTCATTAGATGGAAGCCATCGTTGTTGGAGCAGCAACAATGTTGCACCAAATGAATGTGCGAATGAATGAATGAATGAGCACCTGAATGAGTGACGGCATGAATACACAAAAGCCCTGCCGTTGGTACGGGCGAGGAATGACGACAATGTATTCACCATTCACTACAAAACGTGCACTTGGCAGTGCTCGGATGCCACGCCCACTGGCCATGTGCAGCATCACGTGCTGTCATTTGCACCGTTGTCATTTCAAAATGACTAATCAGTCAAATACCTGCTCAAAGCCCCTCCAGCTACATACAGATGTACAAAGCAGACATTGAATATTCCAACTGCTTCAATGCTTCTGCAAACTGAAGTTTTCCATCCAATTAATCGTTTCATGCAAATCCCCAGGCAACGTATTTAAAAAGTCAGGTGTGATTACACCTGTATACACAAGAGCTTCTCTCCGTTGCAATTTCATTACCTCTTCCTCTTTAAGAATAAAAAGAAAACGCTGCTCTGTTCTGCTTGCAATATCCTTTAATGAGTTTTGTTGCGTAACTGAAATTCAGTTAATATTCGCTTCGAGTGCCCAAACGATAGCTGCTCAATACAAATTACGAATAGCACTTTAACGGAATGAGTTGAGTTTCTTATCCAGTACCCAAACAATAAATATACTCACGTTTACACACGCACACACACACACCCGCAAAGTTAAAGGAGCTTATCTTTTTATGCCAGATCTTCATTAGTTTTTGCCTGCTAAATACTATGCTAAATAGCTGCCTCCACAGATGCGTGTATTGCGAAAGTGTGTGTGTGTGGGTAAGAGAGTGTGTGTGTTTACCACAAGTTTAACTAACACTATAGTTATACACATGTTATTGTTGCAACCTCAAGTTGTTGCTACTGCTTCTGGCAGCACAACACTAAAATAATGCAGCCTGGCTTCAAACTAATTAAATAGCATTATAGCGTGCTCACATATATATATATATATATATGTATATGTATATATATAAAGTGTACACACAAGCACACTCATAGCCAACACACCGCACTAATTATGGCAATCAACATGCTCGGCCCGTGCTCGACTTGGCCCGTTGCGAATGAGTTTCCCGCTCAATACTTCAATAAAAGATGCCATCAATGTGCAAATTAGTCGACTGATGGGTAATCAGGCACAGGGCGCGCTGTCACGCCCACACACATATAACGCCAGCTGTGTGTTTGTGTGCGGCACGTAATCCGATTAATAAAGTGATTAGTGCTCAGTGATTAACAATATTTTCCAGAATTAGCTATCATTAAGTCAGAGCCAAAGCCCAACTCTAATTCAAAGTCGGAAGCAAGTTAAAAATGCTTCTTTACCATAAATTTCCCATAGTTTGCAAAGCTTTTCATGAAGAAAAGTTGAAGATTTCGTAAAAAGCACCTTATCATAAATCGAATAAAAATACATTTTCAGAAGTTAAACCGAGGTTTACACTGTAACTAGAATTTTTGAACAGTGCGCCGCAAGTGTTTGTTGATTAGTTATCGCAGCAACAGTTTCTGTCTAAGTTGTCCAACGGAGTGATTGACAAACCTTCAATAAAACTTAAAAACATCGTCGGGTATCTTCGACAGCTTTATGGCCACGATCTGGCCACAAACCAAGCCAAGGCGCATCTCTGCCGAGAGAGAGAGAGGGAGAGGGAGAGAGAGGGGGAGCTCCGCTTGTTTAATTTAAACTTCGAGCGCAACTAGCGACAGTTTTTTAATTAAAATTCCAAAAACAAAGCGTCCAATCCAACGTTGCTGAATGCTGCTTCTTTCTCTTCTTATCCGTGCTATCTCAGCGCGAAAAACTTGGCGAAAAGTTTGAAAACACCTGAGTTGGCGTGAGGGAGACGGGTGGCGCAGGAGTGGGGTTGGCTGGGAGGAGCTAGCGTGTTAAATTATTATGAAGCACTTAAGTTGGCAACAGAACGATTCAGCTGGCTATCCCCGATCCCGGCAAGTTCTTCGAATAACTGCAGTTTATTCAGAGGGAACTTAGCGTACAGCAAAGCGTAGCTAATAAAATTGAGCTATTTGCAAGTAGACAAATGAAAAACAAAGCAACAAAGATCAATAGGAAACTCAAAGCAGCTAGCTCTTTGGGGCCAGTCGGGTCACGCAGCCAGCAAGTGAAGGAGGGCACCAAGTGTCCTTGCGAAAGCTGCCCACTCCAAACCTTTTAACCGATAGCCAATTTGTATGCCCAAACTTATTTGCATAGTACACTTGACAACGTGGACTACAGGACTAAGAACTGAGGGAGGGGTGAGTGGAACAGCCGGACGGCCACGTTTGTGTGCTCTCAATGAATATTTAAAACTTGGACTGAAGCAGCAGATAAAACTGCAGCTGAATCCAAAGCTGGTACTGATGCTGATGACGCTGATGATGCTGGCCGCTGCTCCTCCGACTGCCCGTTGATGTTAATAAAAGCAATTAATTTTTGCAAAATTCATCCAAGTGCAATTCCCTGGCTACTTGAATTGCATGGCTCCGCTAAGTCCAATCGGAAGTGAGTTTAATTAGAGCGATAAATTGTGCAAAAATTCAAAAATAATGGCAACATTTTTACTTAATTACTTTTTGAGTGACAATGTGACAATGACAGCCCTAACACTTGGAGAAAACATGGGTATGCTTGGTTACATAATCAACCGGAACTGAATTCGAAACAAACGTAAAATTAACTTTAATGAATTGCAAAACTAGCCAGGAATGAGTTCTGAATTTTATCTGTATGTTAAATTAGTTTGTGATTATTTTTGTGTTCAACTTAACAAAGTGGCAGTTAACAAAATTGAAGTAATCAATTCATGGTTCTTTCGCTGAGTGCATAAGTACTTTGATTCTTTCTGAGCACTTTCATGTTTTGGAATTATGGATGAAAAATTAGTTTGCAGCTGATTGCATTGGCAAGCTGTTGAATAGCTCTAAGCTTGGCAGCAATAATTCATTCAATTATCCGCCAACAGTTGTCCCTGCTCAGATTCCCCCCCTGTTGCCATGGCCCAGACTTATAAACGACACACCGTTCGTCTTTCATGTGCATTTGGCCATATGACAAATTGCAAAATCGTCTGGCTTGGCCAGCACTAGACAGCAAATGGGAACTGCAACTGCAACAGCAACAGCAGCACCGGAAGTTGACTTGAATGCGTTTCAAAATGCTGTTAAATTATTTGAAAACGTTGCAAGTTGCAAGTTCCCTTTTTCCGACCCGCACTGCTAAGCACTGAGCACTCTCTTCTCACAATGGCGCCACTTGAGTACTCGCAATTATCGCTAAGTATGTGAGTGTTGAAGAAGCTCAGCAGCTAACCTGTGGGTGCTATATGTAAGCGTTTTCCTTGGCGCAAATAAATTAAAATTATTTAGAAAAAAGTTGGAGGCTTGCTTGGCGTCTCTCTCTCTCTCTCTCTCTCTCTCTCTCTCTCTCTCTCTCTCTCTCTCTCTCTCTCTCTCTCTCTCTCGTCATACCACAAGAGTACTGTAACTTATTTGGCAGCATCGAATTCGAATTTGGTATACGTATTTTATTTGCCAAGCTGAGTTGATTCAGCCATGTCCGTCTGTCCATCTGTGCTTCTGTAACCATGACTTCCAGACAAGGTATACATAGAGTATATAAATACTCTGCGCGTGTAAAACTGCGTTTCTTAATCTTAACACTTCTTCAATCAATATTGCACAATATAAAAAGCTCAGTAGTGCAATAAAATAAACTTAACCGAGCGAGCTTATTAGTATAAAATACAAAACTAAATGAATTAATGGTCAGAACCAGTCAGATCGTCGGGTCGAACGGATACCTTTAAAACTACACGTTATATTTATCTATAAAAACTGCATTTTACAGATAAGAATTCTTGACAGTAACAACAACAAACATGGGAAATATTGCACTTGAAGAGGTAGTTTTGCAATAACCGATGGAAAAGCTAATATTAAGGCGAGTATTTTTCAGTTCATTCATCGTGGTCATTTTCCCCCTATTTACAAAGCCTTAAGGTGTAATCAATTAATTTCGGCAAAAAAATTAAAAGAGTTTTCACTTGACACGAAAGAAAAAAAATTATTATTGCGTTTGAAACATGAAAATATCGTTCAAATATATGAATTCGACAAAGCTTTTATATTGCTGGAATATATAGAGTGTGTCTCCCTCGACCACTATTTGCATGGTAAGGAGCAAAAGGACTATAAAGTGACAGATGCACTTAATTGGATGCATCAGGCTTCTAAAGTACGTAACAGAAAACATAAATTTGGCTGTTTAAACTGAATTCTTACATTTTCAGGGCCTTGCGTTTGTGCATTCCTCTGATCCGTATTTGGTGTATGGCTGCCTCAAAACAAAAAATTTGCTGTTATTCAATAATTTTCGCTGCTTGAAAATAGCTGGTCTGCCTATCAGTATGATTCGATCTCTGCACTTACTGCCGAACGAATATACATCACCGGAAGTAATACTCAGGAAATAAGATTGATTAAAAAGCCGACTATATAGATTTTATTTCATACTTAGGTAATAAAAGGAGATAAGGTATCGCAAAAATGTGACGTATACAGCTTTGGTATCATATTATGGCAGTTGATGTCCCGCAAAAAGCCCTATTATCAGCACAATTTCGAGGCTGACGAACTGGCCGATAGGGTTGTCGAAGGTAAATAAACTGGCATATATCACAACATATTACGTCCATATAATTACAAACTTATTAGGTGAACGACCACTACTTAATAGCATAAAAATACATGATTCGACGTTTATAAAAGAGTTTATTGAACTGTGTTGGAACGCGGATGTGTATAAGAGACCAACCACGGAGCAACTCGTCTCAGATGTCAATGAATGCCTAACGTAAGAGAAATAATCGTTTAAATCAGTTTACATATATAATATTTTTATTTTTTATAAATTGTATCAGTATATCTTATTCAAGACCGAATCAACTCTTAAAAAGCTATCTGGGAGCAGTTGAATACATTGAAGATATTACATTCTTAGAGGTTGGTTATTTTAACTGTGCATTACTGTTTTCACTTTATATAAATATTAAACAGGAAATCGGAGAGGGTGCTTTTGGCGTTTCTCACAGAGCACTTTGGAATAAAAGAAATATAGCGGTTAAAAAATTGAATAGCTTCGACGACACTTTCGAAAATCGAGTCAGGGAGGCAATGTTTATTAAGCATGTGAATATATTACAAATACACGGGATTGCTAAGGATACGGATTCAATATATTTGCTAACGGATTACTCGGAATGTGGATCCCTGTTTAACTATTTGCACGGTGACGAAAACCGCGAGTATTCTGTGGATGATGCCCTTAACTGGATGTCCCAGATTTCCGTGGTATTTTTATTTACTTCATTTACTTTCAGAATAATAAGGAGACACTCATTCCAAAATTAATTTCTAGGGTATTAACTCCCTGCATAAGGCCTGCAATCTTTATCATATTATACATGGCAGTTTGAAGCCTCAAAACCTGCTTTTCTTTTACAATTTTGAGCTCCTGAAAATCAGCGATTATTGCTCTCCCGTCAACCAGGCAACTTTATTGAAGAACAATTTAGAAAGGGCATCTATAGCCTATATAGCTCCCGAGGTTTGTTTGCTGACCAACAATTTGTTGCACAACTTAAATTGTTTACTTTCACACAGGTTATTAATGGAGAAACTTGTACTGAAAAAAGCGATGTTTATAGCTTTGGAATTCTTTTTTGGGAGGTGATGTCCCGCAAAAAGCCTTTCTATTACCTGATATATGTGCATTCAGACATGCAGACTATACAAAATTTGAGAAGAGGTGCGAAACGATCTACTCTACCAAATGTGAATATTTCATTATTGACCCTTGCAGGTGAACGCCCTGCTCTAACTGATATGAGAAAATCAAAGTTTAAATATATAGAGGAAATGGTTGAAATGTGCTGCGCTGAATATCAGGAAAAGCGACCTCTAGTGGAGAACTTGTTCGAAATATTGCGCACTCCCCAGTAAGACTAAAATAATATTGCACGTTTAAATTAGAGAATATTATAAGTATAGTCTTCTCCATCCAATATGACTATATTGATCTGTTATTTATCTCACAGGTTGTTTGATCGAGAGTTTGCTGAGTTTAAATCGAAATCTTTGGATTTTGCGGGCATTAAATTTTTTCCGGTATCATACAAATATTTCATAATCAAGTCATTAATATATTTAATTTAATATATAACTATATACATTATTGTAGATTATTGGACAAGGTACTTTCGGCATTGTCCGCACAACTCGCTGGCGTGGTAACCAGATTGCGATAAAAACATGTCAATATATCATTACTGACAGAGAAAAAGAAATGTTCAATTGTTTTAAAGAAGATGTCAAACAGCTGTCGCGTTATGTGCATAAAAATATTATAAAGCTCTTTGAGATATATATTTATAAGGATTTTTCATATTTACTAATGGAGCTTGCCGAGTGTGGATCACTCTACGAGTACTTGCACGGCGATGAGCGAAGAGAGTATACATTAGCAGACGGTATTGATTGGGTGATAGAGTGTGCCAAGGTTTGTTCTTATTCAATAACAGAAAATATTTTACTTGATTTATTTTCTATTTATAGGGTATATCTCATCTACATGCCATGAAACCAAAGACCATCATTCATCGTAATTTAAAGACTGACAGCTTACTTCTGACCAATAATTATCGAACCGTGAAGATTGGAGGTTTTGGAATTCATGCACAACGGGACACAGATGAATGGAATAATTATGTAGCTCCAGAGGTGAGTTTTCCTTACTTATTAAGAATATGGTTTAAATATCTAAGGTTTTTACGGACTCGCAGGTTTTGAACAAAAACGAAAACGTTACAAAAAAATGCGATATATACAGCCTTGGCACTGTTCTCTTAGAGGTGATGACCCGGTTAAGACCTTTGGGCTCTTTGTCATTCAATTTAAGTATATTAGAATTTGAAGAGATAAAAACAATAATAGAAAACTGTTGGCACTCGGATGCAGATAAAAGGCCAGCAGCAACAAATCTTATCGTCGATCTCAAACAATTTCGAAGGTGAGTGCAATTTTACTTTGAAACTAGGAAATTGATCAGCAAAAGTCGAAAACTGGTTATTTTATGCAACAACTGAAAAATAATAAGGTATATACAAAACAAAACGTGCGTTGCCTGTGAACTAATCATCAGCAGAGTTTGTTATCGACTTCAGGTTTGCAAATAACTTACTTATTGTTTTAGGCCTAAACTGAGCACTGTAACAATATTGAAAGTTCTATTCACAAATAATTGAATCTGTTTTTGATTTCATTGATTGCAGAAGTTCCGACCTTTCAACACTGGAACAGGACCACAATATTTTTATAGACATTTCAGATATGGTAAATTTATGATACTCGTTCACAAAGTGAAAAGAGTATATTGGGTTTGTGAAACATTCGCGTTGCTGTCCGTCCAGCATAGAATCTTTATACCTGAATCTTGGAATATAATCATAATCTATGTCAGATAAAGGGTTCCATATTTCAAACCCCATAACATTGTCAATTCCTAGCCGAATTTAATTTTTGATGGCATTTTTCTCATGATTTGTGCTTCATATTAATTCTGCTTCATATTAATTCTGCTTCATATTAATTCTTATGTTTACGTAAAATGCTGAGATTCCTTTTTTTGTTTTCACTACACTGTGAACGAGTATTGCGCTGTCGATTACTTTCAAGATTTACTTAATAAAATACTTTAATTAAATATTCTACAGAATATCGGAAAGAGCTTATTTGGCGTTAATAAAGCCATTTGGCATGAAAGAGAGATAGCTATAAAATGTATTCAACTTACCAACAAATGCTTTGAAAATATTTGCTTCCAAAAACGAATCAATGAGCTTAGGAAAATTAACCATGAAAATATTTTAAAATTATATGGCATCGGTTTGTACTATCAGTCAACATATTTGGTAATGGATTATTCTGAATGTGGATCGCTGTTTAACTTTTTGCACGGTGAGAAAAAGCGGGCTTATTCAGAACATGATGCCATCAAATGGATGCATCAGGTTGCTAAGGTATTTAACGATATATGTTTTCGAGTGATCATTAGCTTTTTATTACGAATTGAATTTCTAGGGTATGGGCTTTCTGCATCGTGAGTGCAAACTTAAAAATGAAAACTTGACGTCTAAAAATCTGTTGTTCTTTGAAAACTTTCAACTTCTTAAAATCAGTGATTATATCTCACCGTCCGTCCAGGAATATTTCTTAATCAGCAATCCAGATAAGGTCTCTTCAGCTTATATAGCACCTAAGGTTTGTTTCCCCCATCAAATTGACACCCAACTTAACATATGTGTTTTCTCACAGGTTGTGGATGGAGAAAAGTATACTGAAAAATATGATGTATATAGCTTTGGTGTTGTTTTTTGGGAGGTTATGTCGCGCAAGAAGCCTTTCTATCACTTATCCGATCTGCCGCTAAGCGATATTAGATTAAAAATGTATAAAGGTACGAAAAGAGTTATCCAAGCAAAATATATTTTACTACTTTGACCTTTGACTCTTGCAGGCGAACGTCCACCTCTTAGCGATCTAAGGCAATCATCGTTTAAGTACATAAGAAATTTTATTGAAATGTGCTGGGATGAGGATCCAGAAAAGCGACCTTCAATGGACAAATTGGTCATTATACTGCGTAATTCGAGGTAGGTTTTTAATTCTACAGTTGGTTAAATTGGGTGGGTTAATTATGCTTGCAAAATATGTGCTTTGCTGCCTGCACGAAGCTATTTTTATGTGTACAATATTGCCGGAAATGGGTCTATCAATATCCTCAAAAGAATACTATCTGTCCTTATAGCACATAATTTAATAATTTATTTTATCTCAAAGCACGTTTGACACAGAGTTTACAAATTTTAAGTCTGAAGGAGCTCATCTAACCGTGGATTTTAAAGAAATCGTTTGTTTGGAGGTATGACGATAATTAATGTACACTCAATTTAATACAAACGTTCTGAACATTGCAGCGTGTTGGAGGAGGTTCCTTTGGTGATGTATACAAAGCTACTTGGTGTAATAAAGAGATTGCGTTAAAGAAATGCCGAGAATGCACTAGTGGAAGAGAAACCAGGGCTATGCAAAATTTCGAAAAAGAGGTTAAATATCTCTCCCGTGTTGAACATGAGAATGTTGTGAAGCTATATGGAATTACCTTCGACGAGAAGTATCCATGTTTACTTATGGATTTTGCAGAGTGTGGATCTCTCTACAAGTACTTGCATGGATCTGAGCGAAGAAAATATTCAATGGAAGACGGTATTAACTGGATGATGCAGTGTCTGAAGGTTCGTTACTATAGAATCATAAATAAGATGGGATTTGATTTCAATATTGCCATTTAAAGGGTATTTCTCACTTGCATCACATGACTCCAAAGCCGATAATTCATCGTGACTTGAAGACTCACAACCTTGTACTAACCGATAACTACAACGTCCTGAAGATTTGTGATTTTGGCACTGCGACAGAACTAAGAACTCTGATGTCGAAAGAACGTGGAACATCTGCTTACATGGCACCAGAGGTCTTTAATACCAAACAGTCAATATGGAGTTAAGAATTCATAAGTTTAATCCAATCATAGGTTCTCAAAGGAGAGAAGTATACGGAGAAGTGTGACATATACAGCTTTGGCATTATTCTCTGGGAGGTTATGACACGTAAGAAACCTTATGATGATTTGCATTCCTTTGCGATTATGTTCAATGCGGCCAATGGAGAACGACCGCAAATGAGCTATTTAAGAAAGCTGAATTGTGATCAGTTGGAAGCATTAATTACCAATTGTTGGGATCAAAATCTGACGCAGCGACCCACAGTCGATGAAATTGATCTTTGTAATATCTCTTATTCAAATACGCCTATAAGATAACAATTTTTAACCTAATCAGAAAATTTGTTGGGAATAAAAATCGAATGATTACTCGGAAACACATGGTATAAAAAACCTTAGCAACCAGCATCCATTTGATGGCATTAAAAAGTTAAACAGTGATGCACATTCCGAATAATCCTCTACAAAATTATTCCCATTAGCATTTACTCAGTATTCCAAGCAATGCCATATTATATTAACTATTTTTGAGAAGAACTATAGCTGATTTCATTTAATTATAAAACAACAACAGCTATAAGCCGATAAATGCTAAAAGCTAAAATGAAATATGGTTTTTGTACTTTTATTTATGTTTCACTTGAGTTTGTGCTTGTGTGCAAATCGCTAAATGAATTTGCATAAACAGGCATATCAGGAACCAGTGGAGGGGCAACAAGTGAGGGGTAATTTGATGCCTAAATGTAATTGTTTTGCCACATTGATTTTATGATAGCACACGCATGCAATCTATATGATATGCAAATTGTATGAACAAAGTGCAAAAATCCTTTCTTGCTCTTCCTCTCTCGTTTTTTGGTTGAGATACTTGTTCACAAAGTAAAAAGAGTATATTGATTTTATGGAATGTCCGTCTTTCCGGCCATTCCTTCATCGGAATATGTATTATTTTTCGGGCTTATGCACTATTAATTCCGCATCTGATAAAGTAATACATTTATTTTATTTTCGTTTTTATTTAGCTGGAGTTAACAAATTTGTCAGGTAGTCGCCTGGTCGCCTCCTTTAAAAATCGGTACTAAAATTTTGGACATGTAAAGTTTTCGAACCCATAGGTGTCATATTGCAATCACACATTAATTTGTCAAAACTGAACAGATTTAAATGTTTGATGGCATTCTGGTCATGATAGATAACAGTAATAATAATGTCGAACGTGATCGAGTATAAGGCAGTCGGTTACGCCCAACTGCAGCGTTCTTTTTTGCTTTGTTTGTAACTGGGTGTCAGTCGCATATAAAAACGATTTACACGTATTTTTTCATACTTTATACCCATTGGTGGGAATGGCTCAAATAGGGTATATGAGTAGCTTTTAAAAGTATACAAAAGTCAGAATACAATGGATTAAAATATGGAATTTAGGTGATTTTAATCCTATTCTATTTATGTTCACTCTTTGAAGCATCTCCATTTCTATCGGGATTGAATGAGATTTTAAAGCTCTAACAATGCACAATGAACATAGAAGTTCTAGGGTATATGCACGGCCACCGTCGACCAGAACACTTTTTATATTTAGGTTTCTATATTAAATTCAGTTTATTTTTATAAATCACATTTTCAATTGGGTGATCAATAGCGCTCAAATTAAGCCCAAAGTTTAAGAATATATGCTGGAATAACTCAAGTTCATTAAGGTAAAAATAAAAATCATGAATTCGCTTGTGAACTTTAAAAAAAAGACTTCATTAAAATATTTAATTATTTATTAATTTACACTGTTTTACTAAAATTTTTTATAACATATTTTTCACAAAAAAAAACCTCACGATTTTTGTTAAAATCTCGAAAACTTTAAAATTCAAAATTTTAAATGGATATCGATTCAATAGACGTTTAAGAGTGTAACGATATATATTTTTCCCAAATCAGAATACAAATGGCCAAGATATAGTCATTTAAAGCATATAGAATAACTAAAATTTGCATATTTTTAAGATTCAAAATTGTAACTTCGATTAGTATACCTTTTTAGACTCGTACGGATATGAACCATCGAATGACATTAAAAAATTCTGATTCCAAATTTTTACCAAATTTGACAAAAATCACAAGGGGTAACATCACGATATTTGTCAAAATCTGGAAATTGTAAAATTCAAAATTTTAAATGGATATCGATTCTATAGACTTGTAAGAGTGTAACGATATATATTTTTCCCAAATCAGAATACAAATGGCCAAGATATAGTCATTTAAAGCATATAGAAGAACTAAAATTTGCATATCTCGGGTAATATCCTCGAATATAATAATCAAATGACATTAAAAAATTCGGTGTCCAAATATTGAGCAAATTTGACAAAAGTGAATAGGGGTAACATCACAATGCTATAAAAAGGATGAAGATCCTTCCAGGAGTTAAGATAAAATTAAATTTTTGTAAACAAAAAACTGGTCATTAGTCGGCCTTATCCGTGCAGATCCTGGCGAGTCCTGCGTCAAGCATTTCGGTATGACCAAGTTTCCTACATATCAAGGCTTTTGTGATCTTGGCCAGTTTCCTTACGCTCTATGCGACTGAAATTTTACAAGTATCTATATATGGTCGAGTCCGCAGATCCTTGGACAACAGATTTTCAAACCAAATTGGTTCTCTGGTAATTATACCAAAGGTATAGTCCTAGTGAACCTAAAGAGCTGCATCCTTGAAAAATGCGCAAGAATACGCTCAAGAAATATGTATGCTTCTTTTTCAGCTGCCCCCCGTTTCACACCATTCCTTCAGAAACTGCTGCTGCTGTTGCGTCGAATTTAGCATTAAGGGTTGAGTCTGTATTGTCTGAATCTGAATTTTCACTAGAAATCTTGCTCATCGGCGGCCAAAAAATGTTACCTTAGAAGTATGCAATGGAATTTTGCACATTTTTGAATTTTTCTGCCCGCCTTCTGACGATTCTGTTCGCCTGGTGCTTTAGCTCGAATTTATATTAACTATCATGGACATCGGCGGACCAAAAATGTTACCTTAAAACATTTTTAATTTTTTTCTGACAACGTTTCGAAGATTCTGTTCGCCTGATGTTTTAGCTCGATTTTTAAGAGAATTTGCCAACCGACTACACAAAAATTGCCCAGAAAGGTACAGAAACAAAAAAAAATTTGTGTATTTTTTAAAATATATTTATTAAATTTCTCTTTACATCCTTTTAATGTTCTTATATTTATTTTGTATGCGTATTGCTCTTAAACCATATTTTTATTATATTATTTTCATTTTAAACAAGCTTATTGCAATACTTAAATATATTGTTCTTATACTGTTTTATATAAATATACATAAAATTCTTTAATACATTTACAAATGACTTAAATTGAACTCGAACACCGGAAATCTAAGACTTTTATAAGGTTATAACTTCGATTAACGAACGGATAAGGACCATCAAATGACATTAAAAAATTGTGATTCCAAATTTTGACCAAATTTGACAAAAATCACAAGGGGTAACATCACGATTTTTGTCAAAAACTCGAAAATTTTAAAATTCAAAATTTGAAATGGATATCGATTCTATAGACTTTTAAGAGTATAACGATGTATATTTTTCTCAAATCGGACTACAATTGGCCAAGATATAGTCATTTGAAGCATATA
>SCDT01000162.1:18117-71329 GCA_004143765.1 Drosophila melanica
ATCGGCCCTCTTTTGGCAAAGTTATCGTTAGAAGTTTTAAATATGGGAGTTATGGATCCGAGATTTGTAAATATCAACATATTTGGTCAATTTCAATGATTTTGGCATACGCAACTCTCAATCTTGCATATTTTTTTTCCCAATGAATGAGTTTTTACATTCATCAACGGGCAGCTGGGCAGCTCATAAGGAAGCGATAAGCCATGCACATGATTCGCACCAAATGGAAACTAAACTTATATTAATATTCATTAAAATAAGATAAATAAAAGCGACGCCAGCGAATGCAGCATGCGTTTCAGGAAGTAGACAAAGCCGCTGTCTGCAACTGCAACTGCAACTGAAACTAAAACTGAAACTGAAACTGGAACTGTGGCTGGAACTGGACGCCAGTGCAAATGAAATGCGTAACAGAGCGCTGAAGGAGACGATAGCCAAAGACGGCGCATTGGGCCGCCCCTGGCCATGCAAGAGAGTAAGGTTCGATTGATGGCTTCCTCGCCCGGTCTCTCTGGCCACATTCATGGCTTCCTTTTGCGGCGCAAAGTCAACGTGAGCTGCTCGGGCTGTAAAGTGTTATATGGCAGACAACGCATATTGCTTTGACGATGATGACGGCGATAAACCCGCTGCCAGCAGCCGTTGAACCACTTTTACTTTTCGAGTCTAAATTGTGTGTTTTGTGTTTTGTTTATTGCTGTTATTTAATTATTTTTAATATTTATTCAAGGCGCTACAGATTGGCCACTGGCCATATCGTGGCAGTAATCAGTCAATGTGTTAGGTGTTTAAGGGTGTCTGTGTGTGTGTGTGTGTGCGTGTGTGTGTTCCGGCGGGCAAATTGGAGCAGCACTTGGCATGCACTTCCTGCTCTGCAGTCAAAAAGATTGCAAAGATTGGCTAATCGCTTGCGTGGGCGTGCGCCAAGTTAGCCAAGCACATAATTCAAGCTGACAGCTTAAAAAGGGGGGCGGACGCAACTGTTTTACATATGTGCATGCCAACGAGCTGCATATTTGGCTTTGCCACCTTGTGCACGGAGCCTGCACCTTGGCCTGGGCCCGCTCCTTTTACTTCCGATTGACACTTGGCTTCCTGCTTGGCCACCAAAATAAACAAATGCGGCTTTTTGGGCATCGACAGCTGGCCGAACCACTTTGGCGATACGCTTCCACTCAGTTGACAACTCCAAAACTTACACGCACCAAAGGCAATCGAGATCTTGCGGAGCTAACTGTTGTTGTTGCTGTTGTAGTTGTTGAAGTTGTAGTTGTAGTTGTTGGTATTGCACTTTTATGGCCGGCCAGTGTGCAGCATTTTAATTGCACGCCCGTCGCGCCCACTTCCTCATGTGTAACAAATGCAAGCTTGAACTTCCCTGAATGGCCAACGAGCTGGCGTTGCACACCTGCAGCGCGTCCAAGGTCAGACGAATGCAATTTTGAGCGCGACCCCAAATCGATGTGGCAACAAAAGACTTAAGACACGAACCCCCTAACGACACCGCCAAAGCAAACGAAACAATTGAATTGTCATAGAAATTTCAAATCACGTCGCGTCCAATAACAAAGCCAAACTGCATGAATTATGTCTTTATGCGGCCATTTAGGGGGGCACCTCCCTGCGCTGTCGCGCATTTGCATAAAGCGCAACAACAACAAAAGGCACGGCTGGCACCTCAGTTGACAAGAAAATAAATTCAATGAGACGCATGGGCGCCAATTATAAACGGAAATGCATGTGGGATCTTTTAGTGCAGCTCGATGAGGTGGATAGAAAAACTGGTTCTTTGCTGCGTTCGTTGACCGTTTGGCAATCGATTGCGTAATCGCTATGGCCATGACGTTGTGCCACTGAATGTTGCCAATGAGGAAATCACAATCGCATGCTTCAGACTGCTTCTTGCCATTCTTCGGCAGCTTCGCAGCTCCAATCACTTGGCATTTTGGCCAAGCGCGTAACAGTTCATGCAAATTTGATATGGCTCTGGTTTTGAAGCATTCGCACACTCATTGGGCGTTGGCAATTGCAAATAAAGCATGCACACACACATCTTCAGCCGCTTGGCTTCGTTTGTACCAAGTTGGTCAGTCAGTCAGCTGCAGTCACGCTTGCCAATTGTCGGCCACATGCAAAACGGCAAAAACTGATTGCGTAATTGCAACGCGTTTGCTTTAAGCAGCTTCAACAGCAGAAGCTGAGTCGCCACACAGCCGGCTTAAATATTTGTTTCCGTTCAATTCAATTTGTCGGCTCAACGACCCACGAAATATGTGTAGAAATGATTTATTTCTATTTTTCAGCCAGCTGCAGTGGCTGTTGTTTCGGCTCTTGGGTCATTGTGGGCTAATTCAAAGTCAAAATGCTTCAATTTATTGTGGACAAGTTCGTTGTTTAAGTCTTTCGATATATGCCAGCATTAGAAAGCTGTGAGCTTGGGCTGTTAATATTCGTAGCAATCAGCTTTGAGCTGTCTAGCAAATGTGTCACATACTTTTAGGCTGCAGTTGGTAAATAAAACCAATATAGCTTACAGTTGTTTACCATAGGTGGCGCTGCGTTTAACTAAAGATGGCGCCAGCTAAGCTCTTTAATCCACTTATGTATATATATAATAAAAATAATAATAATAACTACAAATAATCCAAATTAAAAACAAGTTGATTTTTTAGTTGACATATTTTTAACAAGGTTTAGTAAGATTAACTAACAGCTTTAACACTTTTAGCTGTGCATCTTGTGCATCTCAAGCATACAAAAAGCTGACATCTTCAATATTATTATATTAAGCCATTCCAACTATTTAAATATTTCCATAGTACACAGCTGCCGCCGCTGCATTGAATTTATAATTAGAATCAGAATGTTAATGTGTTTAACTAGCTTAAAAAAGCAAATGTGTGGTCAACAAATAACTTGCCTTCAATATATCAACAGATGGGTATATATGCAATGCTATATGCAATGAATGCTACCAATGTTAATAATTGCAAATTGCGAAATGGATTGGTCAACGCAGCAACTGAGATAAATTCGCAGCGCCCATTAATATAACATTTATATACATTTAATGATGCTGTGAAAACACTTCGTCAAACCATTTAAAATTATGCGGCTAGTTGAAAAGCGCGCAAAAAACAATTGCGATGCCCGTCGCACAATTGCACATTGTCTACCTCCCCCCGCCCCCACCAGAGGAGCTGCATAACAAAAATTACAACATGCAAATATTGAAGAAGGCAAAGCAAAATGTATATAAAAAAAAACAAAATAAATGAAAATATAAAGAAACAAAAAAAAAAAAAAATCAGTCGTTTAAACGACAAACGACAAACTGGCCAGTGGAGTAGGAGTACGTCAGAGTAGAGCATGACAAAGCTGGCGTCACATATTGGCCATTTAGCGTATCAGCTGCTGCGACCGAGAGCCAGCCAACTGCTAACTGGTTAATAATAATGCAGCTCGAGGAAGTCGTAAACTGCAATTGCGTTGAAGCGCTGTAATAAATACGCTATCTCCCACAGGCCCCCGCGCCCCACCTACCCACCTAACCCGACTCTGGCGATCAGAGAAATAAAGAGAATAGAGATATAAATAAAGAGGCCAAACAACACAAATGTAACGAAAAACAATGATTGACAACAAATTCAATTTGCATTTAATGAATGAAACTGCGGAGGCAGCAGGCGTGCCAACAGCAGCTGCTCCAATTTGGCTTACAAATCTAGTGGAACAGTTTTCGCTTATTTTACATGAATATATAACGTTTATAGGGCAAACTGAACCAAAAATGCGATTAAAACGGAACTGGGTGTATGAACTGAGTGTTAATTGATTTTATGGGTTTTATGTCTCTGATAAAAATATATTAATATGCAACTTGACAAAACTTACAGAGACGAAAACATACTGATATAGGGTATATATTATACTTTTTTCTTTCAGTGCTAGAATTCGTACAATTTGTTATTCGTTAGCTGCCTTGCACTTCGTTTTTGAATCGCGTGACTTAACAAGTTTGTTGCCTGAGTCTTTTGTTTTGGTGCAAGTCAACTGCAGCTGGGCTTTCTGCAGCCACCACAGAGTTATGGGCTGCCATAACCATAAGTAATCAGCGCCGGTTGACAACGCAATTTTGGCCGCCTTTTAATCATTAAGATTTCACAGTGACTGCCAGACGTTGCCACATTTCACTTGCACAGTTGCCACACTTTTTGTTGCTGTGCAACGTTGATAGCTTCTGGGTGACGACCTTGCCGCTGGCTTAATGACAACTCCAACGCGCAGCCGAACAGGCCGCTTAACTGCTCCAGTTCTGCAAGCAATGACCCACATGTGGTGCATGCGGTGGGCCGGCACAGATCAAGGCGGTGGCAGCGGCAACGACTTAAGCTGATGTCGATGCGTGCAACAACCTCTTTCAGCTGTGCTTCACGCTTGGTAGCCAACACTTCGGGCGACTCACGTGCCGCACTCTGCCGCCTCCTACGGCAGCGGCTTTGCTGCGATTACTGTCAACGTTGTTGTTGTTTTTGTTGCTGCTGCTGCTGTTGTCTTGAACCTGAGCAGCGGCTCGAGATAAACGTAAACGTAAACATAAATAAATAAATATTTCAGGCGTATTTTTGTGTGTGTAAACAAAAGATTTATTACAATAAGCATTTCTCGCTTTATTATTACATATAATATATTTTTTTTCTTTGTTTTTCTTTCATTTTTTTTCCCCAGCCTTTTTTTTTTCTTTGGTTTATCAAATTTATTTTTATTACTTCTTTTCAATTTACGTTTGGAGTCCGTTCGTTTGTTTTGTTTTTGTGCTGCTTGTGCAATGTGGCGGCGGCTGCTGCTGCAACAGTTAAAAAAAACAGCAGCAACAACAACAACAACAACTGCGTCTTGCTTCACTTGTGCGTAAAGAGTTTGCTGGTTGTTGTTGTTGTTGTCGTAGGTTTGTTGTTTTTATTTTCTGTTTGGTTTATTGTTGTTGCTATTAAAAATTTGAATTTCGCATGACACTTGCGTGCATTACATAAAACGACGCGAAGCTGTGCGCCGTTTGCAGGCCGTCGTTGATTGGTTGCCCATCGGGAATTATTACGCATACGCCGCGTGCTGCGCACTGAGATACAATTGAGTGATTAGCCGCTGTCATTACCACTGCCCAGCGGGCACGCAAATTAGGGCCTAATCTCAAACACTTGCACAGCAACAACAACAAACAGCTTGATTGCGTTCGAGGTAACAAGAGTTTGTGCAACAACAACAACAGCAGCATCAGCATCAATAATAAAAACAAAGACATTTACCATTTTATAAACGAGACAAAGCGAGAAAAAACAACATTTATATATATTTTTTTTACATTTTGCATAATGCAACTAAAAACAATGCTAAACCTCCATTTCGGAGTTTTCCGTTTTTAGTTTTCAGTTGAGCTATGGAAATTGATTGGATGGAAACATGTCGCAGTCACTGTGACATTGCATTGATCTTGATAGGGTCGCAAATGGGCACTTGGAAGGGGGCAGGGGGGCTTACCTTGAGCATGACTTTTCAGCGGGGCCATTGACTTAATTAAGTGTCAACCGGCGATTGTTCCCTAATAATTGATGATAAGTTGTTTTACCAAATTAAAAGCCAAAGTTAAGCTTTGTTAGCTTTAAACAATAAAGAAAAAAATTAAAGTTAGCAGAGAAAGGCTTTAAAAATCTTAAATAATGAAATGTTTACATGACAACATTTGAATTTGAGTCTGACATGTATATAAATTTACTTTTAATTCATTCCTAAGATACTTTTTTAATAAATATTACAATTATATTTTCTATTTTAAAAAATATTTTGAAAATTTAAAGAAAATTCTGCCATTTGTTTCCATATTGGATCGAAAGCAGAATTCTGAGCATAATTAGGGAGAACATAATAATTATAATAATAATGATCGAAATAATAATTCACTCACAGATTTAAAATTATACTTAATCAATAATATAATTAATTATAGTGTTAATAATACAACTGTTAATAGCTTTGATAATGAAAACTATATTAAACAAGATAATTTTATAATATTGAAAATTGGTTTATTATTCGAAAATACAATTTGGTGCATTTCATTCGTTAACGTTTTTAATTTCTGCATCAACTTTTTTGCAATTTGAGAGATATCCACAGCCAAAACATTTCATAATTCCTTTGAAATTTCAGTGGATTTGTGTTAAAATATAATGAATTGTACAACTATTAAGTTACACCCAATCATCAATATTTTTGGGGCGTGCCGCATGATGAGCTGCGAATTTGTGAATACTTCAGCCGCATCATTAACGAAACCCCCCCTGCGGCACGTATACCCTTTAAATGTTGGCTTGAACTCGAACTTTTGGCCAAGTTGCATTTAGTAGTTGTTGTTGGATCAGAGTTACCTAATCGCCGCAACTGTGGCGGTGTCTGGCGTCCAGTTTTGGTATTGGCTGCGGCAAACAGTAACTGCCACAAGTTGCTTCCTCGGCTGCTGTCGCCGCCGGCTGCTAACTAGGCCCGCATACAAGTAGGTAAGCCAAACAGCTGCTTGCCGTGGCAGGGGGCAGGTGGCAGGTGGCAAGTGGTGGCAGCTAGCTGGTGGCAGGGGGGTGGGGGGTGTCTTTTTTGGCACACAAACACAGAGAGAAGCCAGCGGGCGAGCGAGTCAATTAAAGCAACATGTTGCAACAGCGGCGACCGAGTGACTTGGACTTAAGTTGAATGCAACTAAGGCTGCGACTGGCTCGTAACCCTAAGCCGCAGCCTGCATCCATTCAACATTCAACATTCAACATTCAGCATTCAACTTGAACAGGAAGTCAGGCGTTATTGTTGCTGCTTATCTGGCTGATGATGAGATGCTTCCTTGAGATTTATTTGGCATCTGCATCGGATGCATACACACACACACACACACACACACACACACACACATACACTGTGGCCGATTGCAGTTTGCAATCGGTTTGCGGCAAGTTCATATGCATTGGCTTTGGCTGTTGGCTCTTGGCTGTTGGCCTCCCGCCGCAAATGATGATGCGGCCTGCTGCCGATTGCAACAATCGTGCAAAACACAAAAAACTTGCCCATTTCGGCTTCATTTTATTGCGGGCATCAGGGCTGTAGAAGGGGAAGGGGATGTGGAAGGTGAAGCATCGCTTATCTAAGTTCAACTTCCGCGTGTCATGAGACCCGAAACTTTATGAGTTGCATCTTCCTCTTAATGACCATCTAATGGCAATGACTGAGGCTGGAATTGCTCTTGCGCAATCGATGCGATGCGGCCAATGAAAGTAAAAGGAGTTTCTGTTGTTGCTGTTGCTGTTGTTGTTGTTGTTGCTGATGCTGGAGTCTCGCTTCAACACAATCAGCACTTGGGTGGCGTTCAAGTTTCGAGTGCTGAAATCTTATGTGTCGAGCACAATTAAAAATATTTTGTTTTTTTTTATGTTTTTTATATTTTTTATAATTATTTTTTATATATATTTCATTTTTTCGCTTTACATGGAATTTTTGTACAATAGTTTATGATGTTCATTACGATTATTGTTAAGGTACATATTTACAACAAACCTTCAACTTGTGTTTTTGTGTTTTTGTGTTTTTTGTATTTTTTATAGTTTTTGAGTTTCATTCTTCACTGAAGTTGAATTTCAATGGCATATCCAAAAGGCCAATTAATCAATTTTCATAACTTAAAGACAAACGCGCGCATGACTAATTTGTACACTTAAGATATAGTTACAGTTAGAAAGAGAGAGAGAGACGAGTTGAGACAGGAAACGAAATGGAAAGTGAGCGAAATTTGTCAACAAAATGCAAACGGTATTTATGAGTGTGCGTGTGTGTGTGTTGAGGATGATCTGTGCCAATGTTAACTTAAGGCTTAACAATTTTGTAGCAACAATTTTTCATTAACCGAAAAACAGAGAGTTGGATCTCTCTTTTGGGATCTGGGGAGCCAGGGGGGCAGTTATCAGTTATATCAGTGCTGTCGCATAGTTTTGCGATATTATTTTGGGGGGGGGGGATTGCCTGGTTAGTCCCAGCCATGTCCGTGACCATGGCTAATTGGCACCCAGACCTTTTCCCACACTGGCTTCCAGACCTTTTTCCACTCCTGCACCTTGACCTCCTTCCAGACGGGCACCTGCACCGATTGCCACTCGTCCTTCCACGCCTGCTTCTTTTCGGTGGCCCAGACTTGTTTCTTTTCGGTGCGCCAGATCTGTACCTTCTCCTCGATCCACGTTTCGCGCTTCTCCTTGATCCAGATTTGCTTCTTCGAATTCTTCCATACCTGAATCCATTCGTCCTTCCATTCGAGCTTCTTGTCCTGCTTCCACTCCTGCACTTTCTCCGTCTTCCACTCCTGCACCTTCTCGGTGCGCCACTCCTGCTTCTTCTCGGTGCGCCATTCCTGTTTCTTTTCGGTGCGCCACACCTTCTTCCACACTGGCTTCCAGATGAGCTTCTTGCGCCACAGATCGTGACTTGTGTACTCCCAGCCCTCGTGATCCTTGCCCAGGAACTTTTCGCCGGGTATGCCCATTTTCACCTAAGCAGGGGAAGAGCGGGGAGTTCTGGTTCTCGTTTGCTGCTCTTCAATTCAATTTGCGAATTTCTTACCCATTGTGGCTCGAACATCTGTTTCCAGTCTGCGACCTGTACTTCCTTCCACACGGGCACTTGGATTTCCTTCCAGAAGGGCACCTGGATTTCCTTCCACACGGGCACTTTGATTTCCTTCCAAACGGCCACCTTTGTGGGCACCCAAATGGGTTTCGTTATCTTCTTCCACTCGGGCACCTTGATGTCCTTCCACGCAGGCACTTCGCGTTCCTCAATTTTTGGCTTCTTCACGATTTTCCAGTCGGGCACTTGCTCCTCCTTCCAAACGGGCACCTATACACCGGGTATCCTTTGTTTAACTGGGCTCCCTTTTTTTGTTTTGCTCTGGTCTCCTGCTGCTTACCTGAACTTCTTTCCATATTGGCACCGATACTTTCTTCCATTTGGTTTCCCATGCCTCCTTTTTCACCGTCTTCCACACCTGCACCCAATCCTCTTTCCACGTTAGCTTCTTCTTCCACACACCCTCGGGCGGATGTGCGTAGGCTATGCTAAGGATAAGCGCGCAGCTGGCGCTGAGTAGCTGTGGGCAGCAGAGAGAAGCGCAGAGAATCGATTAAAAACCAATTTGTCAAAATTTCAAATCACTTTCATTTTTTGTTATTTAAATATTTAATTGTTGTTGTTTCATTGTATATATTTTATCTATATATATATCATTTTTTGTCACTCGCGTATTTTCACATAGTTTAAGGATTTGTTCACTCTATGCACCGTTATGTTGACACTAACCAACAGACTGAGGGATCTCATGCTTGGAATCCCTGTACCACCAACAGCGCGTCAAAACAAGAGAGCTGAAATGTGCCTCCGCTGAGGTCTTCTATGAACACTATTCGCATTTCCCTACATGCACATCTATTTATATTTTGAATGCGAAGCGCCAAAGAAACGCAGCGACGTCGCCGTCGGCGTCGGCTAAAACAGCAACAAAATTTGCCCAAAAAGCACCAACAACAACAAAGCGATCGCAGCAGCTTCTCTTTGGTCTCTTGCTATGCCCATCTGCATGAGTGTGTGTGTGTGTGTGTGTGTGTGGGGACACGGTCGAGCCGTCGCTGCTACTGCAAAGCTCTCGGCCTCAGCCTCAGTCTCAGCCTCAGTCACAATCACAGCTTCAGCTTAAGCTTTAGTCGCGGCTGAAAGCGTTCGCTTGTCGCCCAATGTGCAAAATGCACGCAATTGTCGACGTTGACGCCAACGTCCGCGTCGCTGCCGACGTCATTGAAAGCGAAAGAGCCCCGAAAGAGAGTGAGAGTGCGAGAGCGCGGCGTCGTGAGAGCGCTCGTTTTGAGTCTTTCGTTGTGTGACGACCCCAGTTGACTGATGAATTGGACTCGGCCTGACGACGATGACTGCTCGGATTTTCCCAAGGTAACGCAGACGCAGACGCGGACGCAGCAGCCGTAGCCTCAGCGCAATCTTCAAATATTTGACCGCTTGCTTTTGGCGTTGAAGTGTGCGTTGGCGTTAGTGATTGATCTCCAGCGCGATTTGCACATTGTTTTTGTGGGCCACAGCTAGAATGCGCCGTTAATTATGTTGTTAATAATGATGTACCATCAGCTAATTCGGCGCTGCATAAGGTCAACTGGGCCTGGGGGCGTCGCTGGGTGCTACAGCTAATGGTTAAGTGGCTACGTGCGTGCATTTCAGACGACGTGCTTAACTTGGCTAACTGAACTTGAGTGGCAAACAATTAGCACAGTTCGATTTTTGGCCTGCAATTCGCGGCATTTGTGTAAACACACAAAAAAACCAAAGCGACCTTCGCAACGGGACGCAGCATGAAGACGTAAAGCGATGACGAAGGCAATAATAGTAACAACAACAACAATAATCCTCTGTTGTTTGGCGCCAGCGGCTCGCTTCAGTGGCTCTCTGGGGGCTAGCACTAAATGGCATTTAAAATCTTTTTAGCATGGTAATAAGGTGCGCGTTTTATGACGGTCCCCCAAAAACAAAACCACCAAAATTGGCCATTATACATTTTAATAAACGCGCAATTAACACTCTTGGCCAAGAAGCTTGGCCCTTTGCTTTGCAATATCCGGGCAATAGTTGTAATTAACTGCTGGTTAAAAGTGCATTCTAAGTGTGGGCATTTGGGCAAAACTTGCCTCACAAATAATATGCGAAATTGTAATTGACAGAGTCCACAACAACATCCACAAAATACACAACAACAGCAACAACAACAACATGCGGCAGCAGAAATGGTTACATCACAACCAAAAAGCACAGCCGCAGCAGCAGCAGCAGCGGGAAGTGGAGAGCAGCATGAAATTGCAGTTGCGGCCTTCAATGCAAAAATAAAAAGAAGAAGCAGAAAAGAAGCGCACAGAAAAACAGCAACTGGCAACAACTGCGACATGTTAAACCCATTTACAACAGAAGCACATAAATAAAATATATAAAAAACCGAAACTTGAAATTAGGTAAAAATACACAGCACAAATCAAGGAAAATGAAAACAGAAAATAATGAAGAATGTGCAACGTCAGCGACAATAAGAGACAAAGCGTAACTGGGCCCAAACAGAGACGGAGACGGAGACACAGGCGCAGGCGCAGGCGCGGCTCAGACCGAAACTCAGACCGAAACCCAAACCCAAACCCAGACCCAGACCCAGGTTTATGCATTGTGGTTGCGCATGCGCAGTGGGTCCACTTGACTTGGTTTTGTTTTGGTTTTGTCTTAGCTGCGATTGCGCCGCCACAAACGAAACGAAATGAAATGAAATTAAAATTGAAATTGAAATTCCTGCAACGTGCACGAAGATTGACAACGACAACAACGAGGCGACTCGTGAATCGAGTCTTGCTTTGGTTTTCTTTTCTTTTATATACCCAGCGCCCATTCAAATTGGGTAACTAAGGTTAATTTAGTTATTTTCTAGGTAGAGAAATCTGGAACTGTAAGTTGATGTAATTAGTGTTGTATATTTTTACCTTATTTTCCTAACTGACATCCATTGATTTGGAATCTGTATTGAACATATTTTCATCATTAAGTTAATTTTTAATTTTGATTAAATTCAGTACATATTTTGTTGTATTATTGCATTTTTTTGCATTTCTTAGTAGCGTACAGGGTATCTGCATGGCGTGCACTCCCGCAGCACTCTCATATGTTTTACATTGATTTCGGTTTCGTTTACTTTGGCGCGAAGATGTCGTGTTCGCAGCCGCTGCAGGCGCCGTAAACACCTTTCGCCGTGGCCGGAGTCCCTGCACGGTTGCATAATTAATGGCATCTTTTCATTGATCTCGACGTTTATTTGGGTTATGCATTGCCAACGTTTGGCATATGAAGTGGAACAAGTTTTCGGCTTAATGACAGCCCGCATCAGTTGAAGGACTTTAAAAACCACAGAAAACGAAAAAAATTGGGCCATAAATGAAAACATTTCATTGAATTACAAACGATAATGTTAACAAAATGGTATATTAAGCTTTGAGAAAATGTCTATATCAGGGTAATATTAAAAATTAATACATTTTGTAATTGCGAATGTGCAAATTTAGGTTTTTTAAAGCAGTCAAAAAATTTGTGGAAATGGTCTTTTATTAGGAAGAGAATTTGTTGCTCTCCAAATGGAACTAAAATCTTTTTAGGAATATTTACTTAAAAATTAAAAAATATGAACTAAATTAAAATTAAAGTTGCCCTTTTATTTGCATAATTATAAATTAAATGATTACATTTAAAAAGAGCTTAGTGGCCGTTTTTCTTTTAATTCGCTTCAATTTCCTACTTAAATTTGTATGGGCCTGGATTATATAAACTAGTCAAGCTTAAGAGCTCGCCTGGAATGTTGCAATACAACAAATCAAAAAAATGAGCCCGAAACAAACACACTTTTGGCCTTCAATCTGTCCAATGTGTCCAATCACTGTGAAATTCCGCTTTGGGCATCTTCCTGCAGCGTCATCGTCGACTGAAAGCGTATTTGACATATCGCGCCTGTAATTGCTTTTATTGCCCGCTCGGCTCGGCGCACATTCGACTGCTCCAATTCGTTACAGTGAAGCTGGGGCAGCAGGTGCGCTGCTCGATGCGGCTGTGGTGGAGTGTTGACGGTAATGTTATTGTTGCCACTCTTGCAGTTGACCCACATAGAGCGCAAATGAAATTACAGCGGATTGCAGCAGCTTCGCCCGTTGACCGGTTGCATCATCCCGATCCAGACGGGCCGCAGCCAATTTGGGTGCGACGTTTTGTCAGCGCAATTTCAATTAAATGCAACATTAATTGCTCAGGTGCGCACAGATTTAGTGGCCGCAGGTGGCCGCTTTTGGCCAAATAACATGACTTTTTGTTAAATGAAATCGAAATCCATGCGATCTGCATATCTTCAGAAAGGTGCGTTTCATGTGCCCCAAGGTCGCCCGGACAACAAGCTGGTTAACAGCATGTTGTGCGGCTCATACAAGGCACCAACTACACAGCTAGACTCGTGTATTAACTGTTATTGATGGCAGCTACAACCACTCGAGGTTTTTGCAATCATGCGGCTTTAATCTTGCCCATAAAGCAGAAGAAGATTTTCAACATGGTTAAACAGACAGACAGACGGACTGAAAACGGGCTAAGCTAATGATTAAAACACTTTGGCATAACCATTGAGGGGTTGTCCTGGCCAGCACAGAAACCGGCTCAGTGGCTTAGTGGCTCAGTTTTTTTTTTTTTTTGGCTGCCAAGCGTCTGCCCACAGGCTCCGGGGATTACGCAACTGGGCAAAGCAAACGAAGCCAACGCAAGTCAAGTGAAGCCAGAGGTCTCACATTCCAATTTGCGTAGCGTCGCCAACGTTGCAAGCCTCCTGATCATGCAGCAGCATCAACATCAACATCAGCAGCAGCAGCAGCAGCAGCAGCAGCAGCTGCACGCGCAAATTTCCTCATACACATAAAAGCGGCTCAGTGATGAAGACACCTGAAACGAGACTGCAGAAAATGCACTTTGGTTTTTAAGCCAGCTACCCATTAGAGCTTTAAAAGGGGTATCATAATTTTAAAAAACTTAAAGTAGATAAATTCTTAGTCGGAATCAAGAGCTGAATCGATTTTAGACTGTCTTTTAAACTCTTAAACTCTATAAAAGTTAGAGAATTGGCGGTTCGTGTATACCATACGCAGATCAAGTTTAGTTTGAATTGTAAGAGCTAAAAATATTAAATTTGATTTAATATTTTATTGCTCCCAATAAGATTTAGATACCTCTCTCATAACGATCAGCTTAGCTAAGAAGTTGCAAGCTGACTTCGCAGCTGAGCTCAGGGTATCTCCTAGTCGGGCACTCCCGACTACAGCTTTAAATCAATTTGACAAATATTGCCAATTAAACAACATTTGGGAATTGCCAAAACGCACATTAGGCAATAGACGCCCACAAGGCGCTGATGCAGGCGCAGTTGCAGGCTCAATTTGTGGCCTTTAAGCGGAAGTTGGGGCGCCACCTTCCTGCAGTGAAGAGACACAATTGGCCATTGCGCAATCGGGCCGCGACAAATACACGAACAACAGGTGTCGCTGCTGCCGTTGTTGTTGTTGTTGGTGAAGATGCAACCGAGTTACGTCACGCCCCGACTTTCACATGGCTCACTCCGATTGAGCTGGCCAACTAGTGGCTGGCGCTTCGTCTGTCTGTCTGTCTATCCGATTGAATGCTGTCCGCCTGATTGTCTGGCTAAGTACTACCCCACCAAGTGCTGCCTGCGAGGATGGGTGTGAAGGGGCGGCAATGCTGTCAGCGTTGGCGGTAGCCAGCCACAATGTAAATGAAGTTATTTTTATGTGCGTGCGAATCTGCCAAGCAATGTGCGGCTTTGCTCATTAACACGTATGTTAATTCATTCGAAGTTTTTTGTTTATGACATTTATTTGTCAAGACGTATGTGTGTGTGTGTGTGTGTGTGTGTTTCAACTGCAACATTTGCGTACATTTTGTCGTCTGCCGCCTCTTTATGATTTTTTGTACAAATTTTAATGCTTTTTAACTGTTGTTGCGCTTGTAGCAAAAAAATAATAATAATAATACTAATAATACAAATAAAATAAGCAAGTAGGCGTTGCACAGTCATTTGCAACATAGATGCTCAGCGCCACGAAGGTCTTCCACATGCCGCACTTCAGTTCAGTCAGCTTTACCACGCCAATTAGCTCAGATTCCCAGATAAGGTAAGATCTCTTTTTGTCTGAAGCACTCAGATGTGCTCCAACTTTTAAGAGATTTTAAATGATTTTTTATTATTAAATAGTTAAAGACATATTTCATGTTTTAATTAATAAAAGTAATAAAAAAATGAAAAAAGTCAAAAACTGTACTAATTATTTTTGTTGTTTTGGAAAGATTTAGTTTTGTGTCATTTGTTCTCTTTAAAAGAGATCATCCAAAAACTGCCTGCAAAACTTTGAAAAGCAAGCTTTTGATTGTAAAAACAGAACTAAATATATACACATATGTATTTTAACGATTTGCCACGCCCCCAGTAGGCGTATTTAACAAATTTGTTGTGTAATCTTTAGAGGAGGACATCAGTAATCTGCAATATGATATATGCCGCTTTATAACTGAGAGAGATACGTAGGTTAAAGTATAAAAAAAATCAATCAAAAATCGATCGTATCTGACGCGAACATAAAATCGCATGCATACAAAGAAACCAAGATACTCTTTTCAACAGTAAAAATACACACAAAAAGTTGAACCTGTGAACCTTTAGCGGGTGTGTACAAAATGTATGTGGCAGATTATATTATACAAACCTGCATATAGCTACTTGTTGTTGTTGTTGTTGCGGTCCGTGGCATACAAAAAAATGTGTGTTGTGTTTGTGTGTGTGTGTGCTTTGTGTGGCCAAGTTTTTGTCAGGTTTAGTCATTTGCCACACTTTGACAGGCGGCAATGGGCTGACAATGGATATGCCAACAAGGAAGTTGGCAGCGCATCTGCCACGCGCGTCCAATTATGACAAACGGCAACGGCGTTGGCCATGTTGCATGTCACGCGCACGAGGAACTGAGGAACTGAGCAGCCAGCTCTGAGTTATGGTGGCACTGGCAACACTCTTTTTTGGTGGCAGCAACAACTTCAGCGTGACTTTGGCTGCGACACTGTCATTGTCGCAACAATGTAACTGGAACACAACATATTTATGGCTTAAATACGCTCTAACAGTTTGCGTTGTTGCGATTCGCATCCATTGACCCACTGCGCACTGGCTCCCGACTTCGATCTGAAGGCCAATCCGTCTTGCGGGTGACATAATATGGCAATTTGGCAAATTGGTGACATTAGCCCCGCAAATGGCAGCTATGCAGAGCATCGATTCGGGTATTATTGATATTGTTTGCCAGCGCCTCGCTATTTACGCGCATTTGATGGCTGTTTCGGTTTATATGGCACAGAGCACGAGCCGCACGTTTACGTGAGCTGCGTTTCATTGCAACGACACGCCCACGCCCCCGGCACCGCCCCGCCCCCTAGCCTTCTATTTTTGCGAACGCCAGTGTCGCAATTGACCACGCAAAAGATTGCAGCGTCATGGCAAAAACACAAATAGGCAGTCGGAAGTAGCTGATTGGGAAATACCCTGCCGTCAAACTTCCTTGCATTTTCTCTTTCCCTATGGAAAATGAAAAAATTAAACAAATAAATTATGATCTGCATTTATATTACGTTACCGTACCTACCAAATTGTGTATCATTAGCTCTTAAAGTGCGCAATAAATGCTCAAAAACCTTGCTCCAAACCGATATTTATCGATTTCAAAAGAAGCTTGATGGAGTTTAAGCAAAGTATAATATCTTTTATCTAAATTTAGTTTACGAAAATGTGAAAGTATGTAAATTTTTAAGCTACAACCGATTTTTATCGATTTCAAGAACATAGAGTGGACTAACCATAATTCGAAATATGCATACAGTTAAAATTCACAATCTCTAGCTCTTGTAGCTCCCAGAAAACAATTATACCCTAACCCAGTTTAATAATGGGTATCGCGTATAAAACTGCCAAATTTTGGCATCACATTTGGGTCAACATCTGCTGGTTTTTTTTCGCGAACAATTTAATAAAAATCATCTTCAAATTGTGCGCACTACATCATATTTGGCCGCTCTTCGATCAACTTTGATGAATTATGAAATAGGCGCCATTAAGGTCTCCGCGTTTTCAGCTTTCAATTGCTAGCGCTAAGCGGTTTTTATCGTTAAGTTCAAAAATCAGTCGACAACAAAAGGTGTCGATTAATTAACTTGGCATTGAACCTCACCACGCATCACAAAATATATCTATTAGCGGGCTAATAGGCGTCGTGTGCAACAGTATGATCGATAGTTCGACAGAGCTATTGTTTTCTGATCTGTCGACAGGTTGTCCGAGTGCCCGCTGGGTTGAGGCTGTGCTAAGTGCACCATCATTAAAATTGGTACTCACACGTATTTGTGGAAGGGTCAAGAAGCGTGCACGTTCATTATTTACGACCTGGCCAGTTAGCAGTCGCCACCTGCGCATTTCGGCCTATTGCGTAAGCTCCACTTTCGGCTTTAACGAGCGGCCAGTCGCACGCAAACGGACACACACATACACATGCAACAATTTTCATTTTCTTTTCTAATAATTTTAATTTATTTATGCGTGTGAACCAAAAGCAACTGCCGCTTTGAGGCGGCACTCATAAATCATCAAGTCTCGTCTTCTTTTCTTCTTTTGCTACAAAGAAAGTGAAAATGGCCGTAAATAAGCTGTAGATGGCGCTTTGCAAATTTGTTATGGCTTTTTATTGATGAGTCAGCAAAGTGGAAACAGAAATTTATTAGATAATTCAAATGTCAACAGATGAAGATTGCAAATCATTTTGCAGCGCAAAAAACAATAAACAAAAAAACAATTCAAAAAGCGCGCTTAAGAGACTTTACTGCTTGCTTAACACTGGTGTGAAATGTACTATATAGCTATCTTCTTTGCACGTTAACAAATGTAGCGGGTATGCCACATGGCTTGAATTAATGGGTTAGAGTGAGATGACGCGTATAACATGTAAGCTGCACAGTTTGAGGAGCATTGAGCAAGTTGGCGGTTTTATTTAAAATCTGCTTGAAAGTTATTTGCGCTAGTTTTCAAGTGATATTTGTACCATATGACTTTTCGATCAAATCACCAGCAAATTTTGTAATTACTTTACATTAATATTTTTATTGATTCATATTTACATTTACACACATTTCAACTTAAGTACATAAATCAATTGATCGGTAAATACTATGCTAATGCTCGTTTTTTGATTGACTTTAATTGAACTGCATTTACGTCTAAGGACAGAATAATTTAAACATTTAACATTAAAATTAATGATTAGTGATCGTTAACATTGCATTTACCTATTCGTAACTATGTGATGCTTATAAGCTAAGTCTTCTTCTTGCTGATCGCACAAAACGCGTCTCAGCTGCAGTCGCAAATTGTGTGGAATTGCCATGTGGACTGCAGTGGAAAAGTGTTTTAGGCGGCTTCCTAACTAAACTACAGCTAAATTGCATATTTACAGGATCTGCGTAAAACTAGGATGGGGGCAGGGGCAGGATCAGGGGCAGGACCAGGGGCAGGGTCTCACTTCATGTAGTAACTGCTGGGCGCACGGCCCGAGGTGTAGGTGCTCATGGGTATGCCCTGTGGCCCGGGCATATGATTGTTGCCCGACGCGTGGCTCACCGACGGATTCTGTGAGCCATAAAGATGATCGACGCTGGAGTTGCCAATGCCATTGCCCGAGGGCTCGTAGTCCACATCATAGTAGATGCCCGACTGGTTCTGCAAAGTGCACAATTATTGAGTAAAGTCCGATTGTGATAAAGATTTAAGAGCTTACCGCTATGCTGCCGTTGCTGCGACTCTTTGGGCGTGGCACTTGAAAATTGCGACCCAGCAGATCGGCGCGATCCTCCTCCTCGCTGGAACTGGAGTTCTCCAGCGTGCGCATGCCATTCGCACGCGCACTCAGACCGAGTCTTCTGGTAAAAGCGAAAAAGAGTTAGCAAATGAAAAGTAGGAACGTTGCAGTCGGGTATAACCGACTGCGCAATACTTATACACAAAATAATTACAGGTCATAGAGTTATCAGTAAAAAGTGTGATAAATTTGGTGACTCTAGTTTTAAGATTATGGAAGGTATGGATTATGGAACACTTTATCAGACGCGGATATATACGAGTCTATATTCCAAGATTAAAGTCTGATACCGAATTTACTCCTTTAATTTAGTATAATGAAATTGTTGCTTGTACCTGGGCAATGGCACTGGCGGCGCCATGCTGGCGCTTGGATGCATCTGCATGGTACTCTGCATCGACATGCCGCCTATGGTGCCCATACCGATGGCGCCCAGATTCGGGTACGCGAACATGGCCGACGAGGGCCGCGTGGGTCCAATGGGTTCCGCCTGTCGAGCAAAAGAATTAGAGCTGATTGCAAAGCGAACTCGGCTAAAAAGCACTCACCCCGTAATGATTCGTCTGTGCCATGACATCGGCGATCTGTGCCCAGCGCATGCGATCCTCCAGCGTCACCTGGTAGCCCGCCTGCGGCAGGCCCGCCGACTTCAGCGGAGCCGTGTTCATATAACCGAACACGGGCGAGCCCATTGCGTTCTTCTGCTCGCGCTGCCAGCGACGCGACCACATGATGAGGCAGACCAGGGTCAGCACGATGATGATGACAGCCGCGACGGAGGCGCCAATGGCCACGCCCAGCACCTCGCCGTCGATCTCGCACTGGGCGCCGTAGTGGCTCGAATCGCAGGCGCAGCTCTGGACGCCCTCCTCGTTGTAGCTGCAGATGCCGCGATTGTTGCAGTACGCATCCGGACACGTTTGGCACTCGCGGCCCGCGCGCTGCGGCTGATCGGCCCACGGGTCGCGCAGACCCGCCTCGCAGGCGCACTGGAAGCTGCCCCAGCTGTTGCTGCACAGCGCGCTCGCATGGCAATCGTTCAGCTCCGCGGACTGGCATTCGTCCAGGTCGTGCAGCGCCGAGACGGCGCCCTCCGGCGAGCTCACGTACAGCACCGAGTTGCCAATGTTGTTGTTGCGGCGGTGGAGCACGCCCAGCAGATGCTTCTGCACATCGCTGCGCAGATTGGGACGCAGTGTCTCCACGCTCTCGTCCAGCTGGGGAGAAGAAGAGTTAGTCCAATTTCGAATGCAATTCAATATGAGTGGATTACTCACTTTCAGTGTCAGATTCACGTAGACGCCGCTGCCGCCCAAGTTGGGATCACCGCGATAGATGTTGTTCACCTTGGCCTCCATAAACTCATCCGAATAGGGCGTCATCGACATGGCCGAGTCCAGCTGCAAGTGGTAGAGATTCGATTAAGGATTGATTGAAAGCTGGCAACATTGCCGGACTGCTCACCGCGCGAACGGACTCGTAGCTCAGTTGTCCGTAGGGTTCGCTGCTGCGATCGAGGAGCTTGTTATCCCAGACGATGCGATGCTCATAGATGCGATCCACGCGCATGCCCAGATGGAAGGATATCACGCGACGGCAAGGCTCGCGATGCTTGCGACGGGAGTAGCCTGAGAGTGAAAAATAAATTATATTATATTATTATAAAACTGATAATTAAATTAGGAACAAAAAACTTGTAAGCCAACTGGCATCCTGGTAAAAGTTCGAATATCATTGATTAGAATAAAATGGAATAAAACTAAATCTTAATATTAACTAAAACTAACTTTTACTTCTTTGAGGGGTCTTCTTATCTTATGAGTTATCAGGATGGCAGCACTGCCCAAGTAATTCAACATATCTTCTTCCCTAACTTTGATCCTGAAATAGTTGCTTCGCTCACCTGGTCGACAATGGCAGCTGGACACTCCGTTGTCCGTCTTGCAGCGCTCGTGTTGCGCCTGGTCGCAGGTGGAGTCATCGCCCACTATGCAGGTGTCGATCCGCACCGGTGGCGGCGTGGGTCGTTGCCGGTAGTGTGGTCGTGTGGGGCCCGCATGCGTGGTGGATGCTGCCGCCGGCTTGCCCTGTGCCTGTCCCGATCCCTGAGCCGGCACGTGTCCGTGTCCCGGACTTGTGCCCGGCTGTGGCTGCAGCTCGACGACCTCCGTTTCGGGCACCACGTAGCCACCGCTGCTCTGCGTGACACCGTGATTTGGTATAGCTGCACCACCACTCGTGCCACTCGCACCACTCGCACCGCTGCCTGTTGGCGCACCCGGCAATTGGGGCAAGCGCGTCGCCGGCGTTGTGGCGCCCGCGGGCGGATCTGTGGGATCACCAAATAGATTGATGTAAGTGCGTTTGCCATCGATCGAGACGAAGCCTTCGTCACCTGATGCCGACACAATGATGTCCGCCTGTGGACCAACCCCAGCTCCAACTCCAGCTCCAGCTGCTCCATATGTGCCGTACGGCTTGATATTGATCGTCTGCTGGGAGCCGCTGCCCTTCGGTCCGGGTCCCTGTATCGCCGATAACGTCACATCAAAGATTTCACCATAGCCCGGCGGCAGATGCTGCCTCGTGGGCTGGATGGGCTGCTGTGGGGCTGCCGGTCGCTGGGCGGGGCGAGGCCGGCCGCCGGGCTTGAACTCGGGATCATCCAGCACAATGCCGGGTCGGGGATGGTAGGGAGCCGCGGGAGCAGCGGGAGCGGTCGTTGGGGCATTGGCAGTGGGCGCTTTTTCAGTGGTGGTGGTGGTGGTCGAGGTGGTGGTAGTCGAGGTGGTGGTGGTAGTAGATGAGGTGGTGGAACTAGTAGTGGTTGTGCTGCTGGATGCGGCTGTGTTCATGGGTGCTTTGGACGTAGGCACAATCGCATCCGGAGCGGGCAGCTCACTGAGCGGCATGGTCTGAATGCTGCTCGAGGGGACGGACTCGGTGCTGGTGCTCGTCTCCAGACCCGGCGTGCGATTGGCTGTCATAAAGATCACCTCCTCGGTGGAGGGATCCAAGTCGTGGTTGAGTCCCTCGCCGCTGTCCATGGACATGGGCACATAGCTGGAGGACATGCCCATGACGGTGTTCACCACGGAGCTGGTCTCTATGATGGTGGTGTAGCCATCGTGCTCCTCCTGTGGCTTCTTCTTCTCGCCGCTCGGCTTGGGCTTGTGCTTCTTCTTGGCCGGCGCTGTGGGCGGGGGCGTGGGCGTGGGCGTTGGCTCCGGCGGCGGCTGCAGTTCGTCCTCAATCTCGCCACCCGCCTCGGCGTCCTGGTCGGAGACTTCGATGTACTGGGCATTGGCATCCTCGTTGGAGAACTCCGAGTCGTAGGTGGTGTCTGTGGGCAGCACGGCATCCAGAGATTCGCCCGCGGGCTCCGCTTCCTGCTGCAGCTGCACGGACTCCGGTTCGGGTGCGGGTCGCGAGGGCAGCTGCTGTGGCGCCGGCAGCGGCTGGTACTGCGGCAGCGGACGCCGATTGCCGTTGACGCTCGTCGTGATCGGTGGGCGTGGCTTGTTGCGATACCAGGGCGGCCGATTGCTCACAAAGCCCGGACGCACGGGCACAATCTGCTCCGGAATGGGCACGCCCGTTATGAACGGACGCTCCGGCCGGTCGAAGGGATACGGCGGCGGTCGCATCGATGTGCCCGGCTTCTGTGCCTCGTAGTCGATGGGCAGCGGCTGCACCTCGGATATGCGCGGCGGACCGCGATTGTTGATCCGGCTGGCCGAGGGGCGGCGCACGCCCTGCGTGTTCGCGTGCACGTTGACGTTGCCGTTGAGCAGCTTGACGATGCCGGTGATGATGTCCTGGATGTCCGGATTGCCGTTCTGGCGTGCATTATGCGGCGCCTGCGTCGCACTCGCCGTCGAGATGACAGAACTGCTCGGACTCGGGCTGATAGGGGACCCCGACGTAGGCGGTCGCAGGCCCCCTTGCACTAAAAAAGGCTGCTCGGTGCTGGAGCTGCCCAACGAGGAGGAGGAGGATGAGGATGACGAGGAGCTACTGCTGCTGCCCGCTAACGTTTTGCCCGCTCTGACGCGCTGCGTCCGCTCCGGCTGCTGCTGCTGCTGCTGCAGATCGTAGGTGCCCGTCGGCTTGATGTTGTAGTGAAAGTAACGTCCGGCGGAGACATCCTTCTCGCTGTCCTTGTCATAGTTGATGTCATTGGGTCCCAGATGCTGCTGCGGCTCGTGCAGTATCGGCGAGGCGGAACGTTCCACGCGTGCGCGCGTCTCGTTCTCCTGCGGCGCCGCGCGCTGACTCTCCGAGATGCTGTTCGTATCGGTCATGGTGCTCTCGATGCTCAAACGTGGCTCGGAGCTCTGGCTGCTCGACTTGGGCGAGATCTGCGAGATGTCATCGTGCTGGGCAGCTGCAAGAAGAGAAAGAGAGGGTTAAGAAAGAATTGTTAAAATTGTGTTGTTGTTTTTTTGTATTTGTATCAATTACCAAATCTCCTTCTTCAGATACATATAAAGCCCTAGATCTCACTTTACACAATTAGATTTATTTTAATTATTTATTATTATTTTTTTGTTTAATACAGTGAAAAGAATCTGTGGCAGCTGCCAAAACAAAAGCGACGGCGGGTTTCACTTTTCAGGTACGTCGCCGCAAAGGCAGCTGCCCCACCTGCCGCGCTGGCTGGGCTGTGCTGCGGCTTTGTCATTGTCATGTGTGGATTCCTATATTATGCACATTTGCATTTCTTAGAAATCCAAACCACGCCGCAAGAGAGATTTCAGTTTCAGTCGCAGTCGCAAGTCGCAGGTTTCAGTTGCAGCCTCGGTCTGGCAGGCATCATTTATTTTCGATGTCAAGTTTGTGTCTTGAGTCTTTTGTATTCGTTTCACTCTCGCATTGTATTTGTTTTTGGGCGTGCACACAGGCATATATATTTATATATATATGTACATCTGGGCAAACAAATGTCTCATACGAGCTATACGATCATCTGTCACAGCCTGTGAAGGCATATTACTTATTGCATTGCACACACACACACACACACAAGCTCCCCCTCGTACCCGCACACAATTACACAGGCAATTGGAATATCTCTACGCAAGACGAGAATTTCACAAATTGCTACGTGAAGCGTTGAAAAGATGCCAACTTATTTGCAGTCGTTTTTTATAAAGCTGGAAATTATATATCTTCATACGGATATTTGTAAGAGCTGAGAGCTAGTCAAAAGTTGAATGTGGCCTTATATGTATATATATATGTGGGGGATGTGCTTGTCTGAACAGCTAAATCAATGAAGAAATCAAGATATATGGCCATTTTCCAGTGAAGTTGTTTAAAATAATATGATTTAAAACTAAGTGAGGGTTGGAAATAAAAATGATTATTGATTAGATAATACAAATTAATTAATCATAATAATAAGAGCAGTTAAAATAGCTGGGGAAAACATAAATAAAACATAAAAAGTTTAAACCAACGCTGAACTGAATTAAGTTGGATCAATTAAAAAAATATTCTAAATAAAGATAATTACTACAGTGAACATTAACTAAAATGCATTACACCTGTCTAAAACAAGTTCTTCCTAAATCATCATAACAAAACAAAAATGAAGAAGTTTGGAATTTAGAGAAAATTTAATTGTTATTTGTACACACAACATTTAACATCTTAGAGACTGCAATTTGTTTTCATCACATTCACACTTAACACATTTTTTTCTCGAGTATTTGGAAGTGCTTTCTTTTTCGAGACTATCTGCCCAGAGAATGTCTAATGAAATTGACACCTGCTGATCTTCCTGACTTAAACTCCAACTCAAGCCGAGTGCGGCTTTATCCAGCCTCCCCGCCACGCATGCAACACAATGTTGCAGTAATTTCAGCGTCTTATAGCTAGAAGAGCGTTAAAAATGTGAGCACCACTTTTGGTTTGTTACTTTCTTTTGCTCTGCGGCTGCGGTGATTTATGCGCTGTTGCGATCGCTGACTTGCCCCGGGCATAAAGAGTGCAGCAGCGACTCGAACAGCTCTGAGTGGTGTCAGGTGCACGTGTGTGGTAGGCTGACATATTAGCGCGATACTTGTGGCATGCAATCCCGAGCTGGGGTCTTCCCAAGTCAGCACAGTGGGACAAACCAACCAGTTTAATAACATTTTGGTGTTTATGGCGCATAATTCACACGGCCAAAAAAAACATAAAAACAAACAAAAACACGTTTAGTTATTGAGCTTAACCCAATTGCTAAGCTGTTTTGTTTTTTTTTTACCTTTTCTGATAAGTTTTTGGCACAGTTTTTACTTTCACCTTCACGCGCTAAACGGGCGCAAGGCGAAAAGCTGAATAAAAAGCAAAGATAAAAGCTAAAAAATTCGTAACTCGCTGATTGATAACTAAAAATATTGTTTGTTTCACTTTCTATGATCGTTTTAGATTTGATATAATTAGCGCTTCCTTTGACCAAAAAAAGCAAACACGACGCATAAAAATATATATTTTTTTGTTGCTCGCATTTTCACTTTCCTATTGCAAACATTTTTCCACTTGTTTTTCAACATACTTTTTTGTATATTTTGCTCTATTATTGATACAAAAATTGAATTTATAACAGGCTGGGTAAAAGTGTCTGGCCAAAATGAAAATGTTGCCGCTGGCTATTAAATTATCAAGCGGAGACAACAACAGCAACAACAACATGGAGGAATTGTAACACAATTTCAAAATTGAATCTGTGGCATGCAACACTTTCACGGACAACGAAAGTAAAACTTTAATTCGCTGTCTGTTTTGGGCAGCCAACTCCCAATGGCCACAGCCGTAGTAGTGGATATTGAGCTGTCTCCGGAGTTCAATGCACCAAATTGAACACATGCGACAGCAACAACAAAAACAACGTTGACAACTTCGACGACAAGATAGTCATTAGTTCCAGCGCTTGGCTACACTAATTTAAACGCTACTTGCGCCCACGACAGGACAGAAGGCAGCTGGGAAGAGGAGGGGGGGAACGAGGGGGCACTGCAAATTGGGTTTTCGGGCTGACTCGCAACCCACACAAAATTGCCAATTTCAGCGCCTTTAAATTGCTGGCAACAAGCAATCACTTTCTATTTCTACAGCTCAGACAGCAAAAACTGTTTCACAACTTGGTCAAAGCGTATACATATATAGAAAAAGAAGAAGAAGAAATACATGTCACATGCATGTTTATATGGGGTAGCTTATGCTAGCGACAATAATTGCATTTGGTGCGCTTATGAAATTCAGTAATTTCATATTTCGATATTTAACGCACGTACGCAAGCATTACGCATACGCCGCGTGTTCGAGCAAGTCAGCCAAACTAAGTACTTTGGCAGCTGCTTTTGTGTGTGTTAGCCAGGCCAACACTTGTTGGTAATATATAATGCCTTATGTTTATATTTATTATGCAATACACAATTGTGGTGGGAGGTGTGTGTTAATGCGACAGAAATTAGCGGCAATTTTGCTGTCTTTACATTTATGGTACTTAAAGTATATTTATATAAAATTTTGTGATTTGATTTAATTAATGATAAAAGGGCCAATTACTATTTTGCTTATTTGGATAAAGAAATATTTATCAGCTTTTAAAATAAATAATGTTATATTTATTGTGAATTGTAAAAGCCATAAATAGTATTTTATAGCAGGTGTCAGATTTTATATTAATAAGTTTTATTCACTATTGAATTCCTTTAAACAATAATAATACCCTACAAAGCCTCTTCATTCACATTTTATTTATTATACCTAATTTTCTTTGTTTTATTTTCAAATTTAAACAAAAACTTAAAATTTGCGCATTCTTTCGTGACTACAATTGAATACCGTTAAATACCTTTTTTAATAAGTATCTTAAATAGAAAGTAAAACAATCTTGTTATCGACTCACACAGCATTTGATTGACTAACACGCTAACATTTTCAGTTTACACATTTTGTGTTTTTCTCAGTTTTCAACATAAAAGCTGCTTTTTCAGACGCTATCAAAAACCTTTTATAAACATCTTTTCAAAACCAAAACTAAGCTTCAACAAATAAACACCGAGTTGTGCTCATGTTCGGCTCTCTGCTAGATTTCTATTATAGATGCGTTGGCCACGTTCGTTCAACTTGGCTCGTCGTCGCACACGCCCATTCCACGAGTCAAAGAACTTGTGGGCAACGCCTCAGAAATGCTGAAACTGTTGAAGATATTACAGGCTTATCTTGGCACGTCGCTTACATTTAAAATATCGCCACGGTCTTTTTGTTTTTATAGGCGTATTCCTAAGCAGCCCTCAAACTGCGGTATTACAAGTTTTGATTTAGTGCTAATTGATTCCGGCAAGGCAACGCTCGCTTTTGCCCCGGTGGGCGTCGCTATAAAAATAACACAAACTCAAATAAATGTTGCTTTATGGCTTCCACAAAGAAAGTTTGTGTAATAAATTTGTTTGTTTTTCGCCTTTTTCTTCTCCTATTTTTTTATTGCAGCAAAAAACTCATGCAGCGACCGGTCCGGCTAGAGGCCTTGGCTGAGGCCAGGGCCGTGCCCAAGACAAACCCCGGCTGGGTATTCATTAACAAACAAAACAAATTCAGTTTGCTTGCACTTGTGCAATCAAGCGTTCAGATTTTATATACCCTATACAAATATATAAAAATATACATTTTTATAAAAACAATTTTGCGAAAAAATATATTAAAAAAAAAGTTGTTATATCCAAATATTAAAGCTTTTTTGCCAAAGAAAAAAATCAAAACAATATTATTTTCATATATTTTGAATGTCAATCAATCAATCAATCAATCATGACAAAAATGCCAACCAACGTGAAAATCGGTTCAGTTTTCAGCTATGGGGTACTTTGTTCAAATTTTTCGGCATATATTTTACGTGCAAAATTAATCTACATCATAACTTATATATATCTTTAATTATAATCTAAACCTTATTCTTGAAATTTGCTGCCAATTTGCAGGGCATTCCCTAGTCGCACAGTTCAAACTGACAAATTCTGCTGCTACAAAAAGCGACTGGCAGAACCCAAAAGTGCCGCCTGTTTTCGCCCCGTCGCGCACTCTAAGAAATTTCCAAACAAATGCGCTGCAATTAACAGGTGACGACAATGACACGGCTCAGCAAACGCGGAGATTTTGTTTTTCTCCAGTGAAATGGAGGAATTTCGCTGCGGTCATTTGACGAGCAAGGGCGTGTGTGTGTGTGTCATATGAAATTGTTTTTTTGTTTGTGGCGTTTGCCGCGCGTGTCATGCAATTAGATATGTTAATTTTCCAGGCGGCGAATGCAATTTGGAGGCAAAACCGAAGCCAAGTGCCGCCATTGTGTTAGCGCACAAGCGAATGACCTTAATCAAGGCCTGAGACGCCAATCTAAGCCAAAGCCAAAGCCAAAGCCGGTTGCAGTCTGCAACCTGAGGTTGCTTGCAACTGAGGGCCCGCCGACTTGAATTGGCTCCGACTTTGGCTTTGGCAACGTGGCCGAAAAAAATTTATTGGCCTGTCTTTGCGCGGTCTGCTGGCTCCGCTGGAAAGTTGCGCGGATATCCAGAGGCGCGACGGCGAGGCGCAGCATTGACCGCTGCATCTGCCTAAATAATAGACACACTTAACAGCCAAATTGTCTGTTATTTATAATTAAAGCCCAGCAAACCGAGCTGGCCGCAAACTATAACAGATTCCAGCGCAGAACAAAGCAAAAGCCACTAATAAGCAGCAAATGCCAGGCAGAAGGCAGCGACTAACTGGCCCGGCCAAGGCAACACAGGGCCTTTGAGCGCTCGTAAATTGAACTAGCTGCAATTTAGCTGCAGATCGCTTATCTTACAAGACCACAAGACCCGGCAAATAGTTGAAATATTTGCTTTTCTTAGGAACACGCGAGGCGCATTGTTGCAATCGCATCTAAGGGTGGCTGCCCGGAGTTCAGTCAACCTGAGAGTACTGCAATACACTGTAACAAAAATAATTGTGAACAGCAAACAGTTGACTGCGCTCCATATACGCGTCACTAATTGAACAATTAAAGCTGATTAAATGTTGGAGCAGAAATGGAGCAAATACAGCATTGCCATAGAATGGGCACACAACAACAACAACGCCCCTTTGCCACAAGCAAATCCGCAACTGGCCGCAAATTGTGTTGGCCAACATAGAAGCCAAGTCAAGTTGTGTTAAATCAAGTTCTGTCACAGCCAAGTTCAATGCTAAAAGAACGTAAAATTTATTGATTGAAAAGCTGCTTCTAAGCTCTCTCTCTCTATCTCTCTCTGTCTTTGCGTGCGCTCTCTGTCTTGCTTGAAGCGAAACTGTGTCAACGTGCCCCCAAGAAAAACGGAACAAGTTGCGACCAATATGGCCAAACGGGCGACTCTCAATGGCGTGTGACAAGTTCAAAAGCAATATGTGTCTGCATGTGCATGTGTGTGAATGTGTGTGTGTGTGTGTGTTGGTTGTGCTATCATTCGAAAAGTTGAAAAACGCTTACGTTTTACAAATAGCCCACAGAACCGGCCAAAGCGGCAGAGCAGTAAGTCAGTCAAACAGCTTTTTATTAGGCTATTTCTAACTTCTTTGTCTGCAAGTGTGTGTGTGTGTGTGTGTGTGTGTGTGTGTGTGTCTGTGGATAACTGCACGCACTTAACGGCATTCTATTTCAAGTTTTACACACATTTTATATATGTCAACGTCGTAACCGAGCAATCAGCCAATTGGGCTAATTGTGGTTATGGCCTAAAGCATGTGTCGCCCAGGGCTTAGCAGGTGCCGCACCTACACTTCATGGAGCTAAAAGTGTACAAGAACCAGTCGAAATCTGCATTTTTGCAGTAGAAGCCAATAGCAAGTTCGTTGCCTCAGTCTTTTGTATATCCGTTTAAAAGTCAAATATATTGCACAAAGCAAGTTCGTTTTCCAAGTCTTTCTTTATGCGAAGAGTATGTGCAGAAGTTCGTTGTTTAAGTCTTTTGTTTAGTGTGTTTCTTTTGTAAAGATATATGCAGAATGCTGTCAGCAGCAAGTTTGTTGCCCAAGTCTTTTGTATACAAGCTCATCAACACAAAATCAAGTTTGTTGCCTAGGTCTTTTGTTTATTGTCTAAGCTTAAGTATTATTTCTTTTTGATTTTTGTCGCTGCAAAAGAAAGCCTTTGGCTTGAACCAGATTTAAACCCAAATAACCATAAATGTAAATGAAGTCCAAACCAATTGGCATCTTACAAAATAATACAACAGCAAAAACACTCAACAGAACCGGTTGCGCAGCCAAAAAAAAAAAGAGGTAATAATATCTTCAGAGAGCGAAATGTTTTCATTGATTACCATTCAATCGTCTCGCACACAAACATTTGTTAATACGAGATTTGTTTATGTATGTGAACATTCGGTCTACCTGAGTTGCAGCTTCATCAAGGTGAACGCTGAACGCTGTCCGTCGGCAGCGGTATTCGCTGCCTTTGTGCAATTTTGCGTGAGCGCCTCAAATGTCTTCAGCGCCGCGGGACAAATATGCGGTTTGGCCAGGGCCAAGAAGGAACTTGACCAAACGAAATCAAGATAAATTGTGGGCTCGGGCTGCTGCTGTTATGGGTGTGTGTCCGTGTGTTTATGTTTATGCGCGGCAACTTTCGTTGTGCCGAATTTCATTGTACAATTTTTTGGACGGGCCGTCGCTGCCCTCTCGAGCGTATGGGAAAGCGAAAGTAAGTGTATGCATGCAGTTATTGATACCACTTCGAATCCGTTGCCACAGCTTCCACTCTAATTGAATGAAAAGGGTGGAGAAACGCTTTAGTTAATTGGATCCGTGTGCAACGCTTGTGATCCGATCTGATCATTGCCATGAAATTGAAATTTCCATTAAATTTAATGCAATAAAGTGCGGCCAATTAGCAGTGCAGCTGCATTTTGGTAAAAATGTGTTGCAATCGATAGCTAAAATTGGCAACAATTTATAAGCAAATATCCCCTCTAATCCAAAATTTGTTTAGCTATAGAAGTTTTCGAGTCCATTAATTTCATTAAAGGAATTGAGAGAAGTAACAACACAGACAGCTGTCATTAATCTTTATTTAAAGGTGTTCACGAAGATAGCGCACCTGTTCGGCTGTGTACGAAAAGAGCTTTAATTAATTGCGTCAACATGCCGTGCAGCGTATGGCCCACCAAGAATGCAGCACTACCAGCACCACCGGTACCGCCGGCAACAAATGAAACCTGCCGCTTGACCCAATAAAAAGCAGCGCCATAAATTTGTGAAGCGTTGCGGCAGATTGAAGATCGCGGCATCTTTATACAGTGTATTCCGGCCCTGAGCAAGTAACAGCTTTTCGGTTATTTGCCCCCTCTCTCTCTCTTTCTGTTTCTCTCTTTCTGTTTTTCACTCGCTGCAAGTGGGACATGTGGCCAAAAAATGTGCCAAAAAAGCAAAGTGAAGAGGAAAATGTGCCGAATAAGCAGAGCTAATCTGGAAATTTAAGCAGCTTAAGAGACACCAAAAGAGAGAGATGGCAAATAAAGAAACTCTTGAGTAAAGTGTATGTTAAATGCAACGGGTTATTGCTGTCAATGCGACAAACTTGCGACTTTATTCGAACCCATGAAATGAATCAAATCGAATCGTAACACAACCTATGATGAATTGCACTCATCCCGCCGGCTAACTGTTTGATTTTCTTTGTTGATTTTTGATACACACACACCTGTACACACACTAAACACACACATCGATGCACAGAAATTCGAACTCATCACGCTTTCTAATGTCGTTACCTTGATGATGTTACCCTTGTTGCTGTTGTTGTTGCTGTCGATTGCCTCGCTTCGTCGAGCGACACTTTTCCAATGCACACAAAACGAATTTCAATTCTTTGGCGCTTACATTTCGAAAGCCCCAAGTGCCGTTATTACCGTTGTTACCATCGGCCCAAGCTATTGCCGCTGCTTTTAAGATTCTCAATTGGCCGCCTGACGCTGCCGCAGCCGCCGCCGCTTCAGCTTCAGCTTGGATATTTTTTTAATTAAGCTGCCATAAAATAATTTTCACTTCACCTAATTTTTGCGAGCCATGAAGAATGCTGCATCGCTTTGAGCTTGAACGGGGAATTGTTGTTTTTGTTCTTTTTGTATACCCTTTAAAAAAGCATGATAATTTTTGAAAGAAATGTGCAACGTTTGTCTTTCTGTTTCTTTGAAGAAACTGCAAGATTGTATGATTATATAATCAAGCGCGCATAGAAAATATATTTTGATTATTTGTCAATAAAAACTGATTGCAACATATAGTTGCCATATTGATGATTTTCTGTACCCCTTTTATCATTAAAGATTATAATTAAAGTCAACTTTACCATACATATATACCTAATTATCTACATGATAGGGTATTAAATCTTCGTCAGAATATAGCGGTTCTTTTCATGTTTATGTAAATCTTTTGTTATACTCGACTCTACTCTTATGTTAATGAAACTCATTAGCTGCATGAAAGATTTGCTTTGAAAATGCCAACATATTTGATTTAAATGGCCCAGTAAACAGTAAGCCAGTTGGCTTTAATTGATTCCGCGAGCAGGCAGGCAGGCAGATAGATAGCGTCCACAACTGTTAGACAGTAAAGTGGTTGCTCGTGTGGTTGAGCATGTGGTGCAGCTTTAACGGCTGCCTAGAGCGCGGCAAATGGTGTTTACTTTTAATTGAAATGCGCCAAACAACCGCGCTGTGTTATTTGAATGCCCTTTCTATAAATATTGTTGGATGCAAATGCATGAGAACTGAAGCCAATTATGGCTAACTGGCCGCATAATTAGAAAGCGCAGAAGAAATATTCTCCTGTTTTTATATATAAGTAACTTATTACACAACTGTCGCCTTTGAATACTAATCAATGATTACTTAATTACTTGAGTATTCAACTATTGACACTCATTGTTATCAAACTGTAAAAAGCGAAAGACATGAATATACAATAATATCGAGTCTTTAATTAAGTTCAATTCACGCACGTCACGCACATTGGTAAAGCCCAGTTCAATGAATCCGGTATGAATAATCAAACATTACACAATTAATGTGAGCTTCGAACAAAAAGATAAACACAAATTAAAGTTAAAGTTAAAGTCAAAGTAATGACGCATCTGACACTAAGATTACCTTTGTATAAGCTTTGATGTTGTATATGCATCATTTTTGTGTGTCACGCCTAGACACCTGACAAATCAACTAAAAAAAATTGTCAGATCTCCGTTTTTAGGTCAAGCCCGTATTTTTGGAGTGAAATTAGCATAGCTTTGGTATGCCAAACACACAGTCAACACAGATCGGGCTACTGCGGGTGCCCTGGGTGCTGCCCATCAGTCAGAGTCGTCAGTCGTCTGCACCTGCGTGCCGACGCTGATGTTGGCACACAAAACATACAAACGCGGCAGGTGAGTGCCGCGCACATGAATCGCTGTGAGAGTACGAGACGGGAGTACGAGCATCTTGTTATCTACTTTATGTATCTTTTCATTCTTAGTAACGCCCAATAAATTATGCGCCAAACATGAGCTTTCTAAAAAAAAAGTGTGTGCGTGTGTGTGTGTGTGTGTGTGTGTGTGTTGGGCTCACAGCTTGCGGATTTTGCTTGCTGCCAGCACTTGGCCTGGCTAATGGCATGGAATTTAATGCAGTTTGTGAAGCATTGAAGAAAGTTAAGAAGAAGAAAATATTTTAATTAAAAGTATTAAATTTTGTATGATATGAAAAATGCCTTTGGCAGTTGATCAAAATGTATAAATGATATGTAAGGGGTATATTAGATAAATCACCGGATAATAAGAAGGCAAGAATATATGAGCTTTGTCTTTTTATAAATTATTGTGTCATATCATAAATATAGAATAAGCCATCAACTAGATTGAATAATTCCCTTTATGCTTTTATGTATATAGATATATTCCTTACTTATTTACTCTTCTATATACACTTCTTGTTGTTAGCTTTTTTCACCTTAAAAGCCACTGTTTTTTAAGGCAAACATTATAAATTCACATGTGAAATTCTTTTGGAGATACCCTTCTCGACTTACCCGCTGTGTGAACGTGGAGCAGCAGCAGCAGCAGCAGTGAAATTGACAGCAGCGTCGCCGACAAGTGCCAAATGTGCGACTGGCAGTTGGGCATTCTATGTATCTTCTTCTGCTTCTTCTTTTTTTTCTTATCGTTGTTGTTGTTGCCACTTTTGCCAGTTTGTTGATTTTGTGTTAGGTTTTGTGGCTTTCGTCGCATTTTTGCATAAATTGTTTTCTTTTTGCGGCAATAAAAGAAAGCCGGTATTCGCTTAGAATCTTATGTTTATTTAATTTTGGTATTTTTGGTATTTTTCAGTTTATGTCTTGAGGCTGCTGTAAACTTTGGCGTGGCATCTTCTACGTCGTTTTTTTTTTTGTGCAGAATGCTTGCCCAAAGATTTACTTACATATTATAAGCTGAAAAGAGGAAAGAGAAAAAAAAGTTTATTTAGCTCTGGACACAACTGATAAATTTTCTAAAGATTTAATGCCCAGGTTTGTTGCCTAAGTCTTTTGTTTGACACTCGCCCGGGACTTAAAGAGCGCTTTCAAGCGCTCAAATTCGCGTGAGAAGGGGCCACAAATCCGAGTGTTAATGGGGAGCACTGCCCATTTAAGTGCCCCGCCAGAAACAGGTATTACGTCAGCCAAAATAGAGAGAAAAAAGGGCCAAAAGGCCGCACAAATACGATTAAAAATCAGAGTAAGAAAAAATGTAACAAATGAAAAAACTACTTGTTCAGCGGCTTTCTAAGCGACATTTATATAAGCTCGTGTCAGCGATAGCTGGTGAGGCCTGTAATATCCACTGTAGTAGCAGTAACAACACATTGATTGAAATGCTAATTTTGATTGATGTAAAAACAAATTCAAAGAGCGAAAGTTTAAGCACCTTTTTTAAGAGGTGTCAAAAGGAAAAGTGAAACTTGCACCGCGGAAAATAAAACCAAAAGCCAATAAATCAATACAAATTATACCAAATAAATTAGCAAATAAGAATGATAACAGTGGGCATTGCCAAGTAGCAGCTGCTATTACCCAATAAGTGTAACAACAACAACAACAACAACGTATACGAGACGCCCTACAATTGTCGATTAGCGGCTAATCAGAAGCCAAGCAAACGATCGTTAAAAGCGACCACAAAAGCAAAACAATTGCCTTAGATGAAAGTGAAAGCATTGAGCAGACTCAGAGACAGGGCAAGAGAATGTGAGATAGAGAGAGAGAAGCAGAGAGCAAGAGAGAGAGGGAGAGAGGGGGGCGGGCGCATTGTGGAGTAAAGGTTGCTACGTGAGCCGCAACATAGACTCAAAACTCGATTACGCTTGCAGACACAGCAAAAGCGAAAGATACAAAAAGTCTTCGACTCCAGCTTCAAACTGAACTCAAGCCCAAAATCAAAAGTCAGCACAAGTTGGCATCGCTCGACTGCACAATACCCTATAATTAGTATAATATGTTTGCTTATATAAAAGTTTGACAAACTAAAGATGTTGTTTAGAATTGAAAATGATTTAAATCTCAATTCCAATTCTACTTAAATTTGATTCATTGAGATAACTAATATACCCTTTTGCATTTTAGGGCGCACAGCAAAAAACCAAAGCGCAAGCTGAGGCGCCGACATGTGCAGCCGCCAAGTTGAGTCATGGAAAAACATTTTGGCCGCTTTGTTGCTGTTGTTTTGTCTGTTGTTGTTGTTGTTTACACGTTGAGTGCAGGAAGCTTAAAAGTTTTTCCATATGCCGAACCTTGAAATTTTTGGGCTGTTCCCAAGTGAAATAGAAAGTTTTTAATAACAACAACGAGAGCAGTCACAACAACAACGCTGACGACAGCAAACGCCTTAGCAACGTGTGCATTGTTGTTGTTGTTTCATTTGCTGTCATTAAACGACTCCATTTTGTTTCCAGTGAGTGACTGTCAAGTAAATGTTGTTGTTGTTGTTGTTGCTGCCCACGCAGGCGCCTGTCAACATGAGCTGCGCTTGTTTACATTCTGCGAGCCGTTTAAAAAAGTTGGCTTTCTTTGCGTTTCGATAGACCAAATGTTGGCTTTGGCTTTTCGACGGAAGTGTTGCAGTTGGCTTGTAATTAGTTGGCTGCCATCCAAGTTAAATGACTCATGCGATATTTTGGCCGCCGCGCGTTGCGTAACTGAAGCCCAGCGGGCTCGAGGCAACTCTGCTGGTGATAAATTGGCGAAATGCGCAGTCAAAAGGCAAAAGCGATAAAAAGGCAGCGACACGAATTGCATAAGACTGCCGGCGAATAATCCATGTGGAAATCGGCGAGTGAGGCAGTTAGCATTGCTTTTGCATTTATAAGCAAAAGGGATGCAAAAAAATCTAATTTAATATGAAACAAAAGACTGTGGCAACAAATTTGTAATCCAAACAAGAGACAGCTAATAAACTGGCAATTTAAACAAACGACTTAGGCCCGAACCTTGAATATCTTTTTTATATTTATATTTATGTCTATATACTTTCAACTTTCCACATTAACCATAAACAAAGCTCACCTCAAATATCAATCATTAATCCAAATGCATTGGCAGTTTTTTACACCGATTTTGTGATGGATTTACGTTTCTTATAATTTTTTTCTTTCCCGCTTGTCTATCGCACGTTATTTTCAATTACATTTTGCACACAAAAAATTTCACCAAAAAACAACAACTGCAAAAAAAAACAGGCAAAAGGCAACCAAATTGAAATTTCTATAAACATAAAGAAAGAGAGAGATAGAGAGGCTCGGACATTGCCGGTTTGACAGCTGGCGGGAGACGGAGACGGATTCGAGTAATGTGGTTTTGCGGCTTGAAGGAATGCAGCAAAAGCTTTAAAATTATCGAAAACCAAAATCTAAAGATCGCCATAGAGAGCGAGGGAGACGCAAGAGGAGTGATGCAAATGTTGATGGGGCAGGCAGCTGCCAGTGTTGTAAAAGCACACAAAACACAAAAACAACAACAAAAAATTGGCACAAATGCGCAGCGTCACCAAAATGGAACAGCTAACAGTACATGGCCAAGATGCAGCTGGAATTGGAGCCGCGACTGAGGCAATTTAGTGCCCGATCCCATTGGAAATAGCCAAGATGTGTAGGCTGTGCGACCGGCCTAAGCTGTTTGGCTAAGACAGGTTGTTGGCCAGCGCCAGAGAAGTCAGTATTTTGTTTAGTGAATGAATGAATCGCTTGCTGGCTATTTAAATTGGCCATGTTTATCTTGCGGCTTGTGACATCCGGCACGGCAACAGAGCACAAAAATACAAAAATAAAACGGGTATTGGCTAATTAGTTGGCGTCTGCCCTTGCAGTTATGTTATTAAACTTAATCAACGTTTTATGTGTTATGCTTTCGGCTGCAGCGGCATTTATTTTAATTAACAGTGAAAATATGTGCACGACAAAACAAATTAAAATTGCTTGCAACAAATTTCACAGCGCGAAAACCACGTAATTTGCAACAATAGCAACAATAACAAAAGACAAAACGAAGACGCAGCTTAAGACGGTGGCCAGAAGGTAGCGCAAAAAAAGAAAGTTTTGTTTTTTGTCCGCTTATTGTTGTTGTTATTGCTGTTGTCGTATTTTTGCTTCTCTACACACACACACACACACAAACACTTTAATATAGACAGCGCGCACAAATATCATTCATTTGGATTCCGTTTACATTTTGCCTTTTGCGGCTGCTTCTTCTTTCAATTTATATGGCAACGGCAACAGGCAGCTTTGCGCTCGTTTTAGTTATTCACTTTTCATAGATTAACGCACACAAACACAAATTCACACTCACGCACACACTCGAGTGTGTGCTTACGGCTTCTTTTCTTATTGCTATGACACGGCTCTTCTCCTTTTTATTGCTATTTTTTACCCGTCAACAGGTGTGCAACGCACAGAGGCCCAACGAAAACTGAAAGCCGAACGCGCAGTTGTCAGCCGAGCTGCGCGTGGCTCGTGGTGAGTTTCTGCTGAGCCGCTGTGGTGAGTTGCTGCCATCGACTCGGCAGCAATAACAGCAACAACACAATTGAAAGTGCCAACTTATCGAATATGTCCATTGGGCCGCTGCACTTGCGCGTGTTATTAGCCAAATCGCAGCGCATTTAAATTGTAGCCAACTTGCCAATGGTTGGGCCTAAACAGCACATTAGCCACTAATCGCCACAGTTGCAGTTGCAGTTGCATTTTGCCCAATCGCCGCTAACAAGCCGCCGGCTTCAATCGCGCTTCTCTACGCCCATCTGCCTGATAGCCGGGCCAATTCCAATCAACAATTACCTCGCAAATTGCAAACGCACGAGATCAAGATTAGGCATCGACAAAGACAAAGGCCGCTAAGCAATTGAAAATGAAAACTAGAAACAAGCAATTGCAGCTTTTGTACATAGTCGAAACCTTAATGCCCTACAATAGTTCTGCTATGAAACTACATTTAATACCCTACATCACATTAAATTATTATAACAGAAAAAATAATATACTTTTATTTTTGTTTTTTATTGTAATAAAAATATGCAAATTTAAAATATACATTTAAGACTGTAGTTTTTTTTTATAACATTTTGATACTCTACAATAGTTACATTATAGAAGTTCTTGGTTCTTACTGTTAACTGAAGCAATTAGTGTTAATCAATGGAAATTTCAACTAATAACTAACAAAAACTTCTAGTTTCTAATAATTAAACAAAGTATTGATAATATAGAAATAATATAATGAAAATTTAAACTAGAAAGCCAACTTACAATTTGGATACACTGTTATTTATAGATTGCCTTAAAATAATAAATAAATATAAATGTGGTTTTGTGGCAAACACCTTGATACCCTTAAATTAGAGAATAAACATATATGTGCGTACGTTTGTTTTCTGTGTGTAGGACCTGTTTTTCAAAATTCTTTTGCGTTGCAAACATCGTGACAAAGTCGTTAGCCCCCCCCCGCATACCAGAGACATGTTGGGTTTGGGCCTCAAGTTGTTCGTTTTCCATTTCTATGGACGCTTCAATGTTGTCGTCTCGGCAAATTGCCTTTATTACACGAGCTGCGGCTTACCACGAGTATTCAATTGCATTGGCTTGGAGCAGCCACACACCCACAGCAGGAGTAGGAGCAGCAGCAGCAGCAGCAGCCTCTACCTGAGCATGAAATACATGAGAGGAGCCCGGTCACGAAGCGTTGGCGGTATTCGTTTTTCATGTCACCTCATTTGGCAGCCAAGCGCTGCGCGGCCAAACGCAAGGCAAGAAAACAAAAAAAAACTGATGAAAAAGGAAAACAGTAAGTGATAAGAAGAAGACAATCGAAATCGAAGTGCAGGCCATGACTGGAAAACCCATGGGCCATGACCAGTGAAATTTTGTTTACTTATCCGCCGCCACAGCTATTCTACACATATATTTATTTAGCATTTTTTATTATTGCTCGGCACCTGTTAATAGGTGAAAATCTGGTAGCTGGCCATAATTGGGCACGTTGGCAGCTTTAATAGCAGTTCTAAACGTTTGGGTATTAATGTCAAACACTAAGCTGAAGCGGTACTTTTGGGATTCATTGAGCAGGCATTTTGCGGTCAGTGGACGCTGGGCAACTTCGCACTTGGCACTAGGTTTATGTGTCTGTTTATCTTCTCAGAATTTATTAAATATTGTGAATAAAGAAACAAACTGAAGCAATGGAAAAAAACATGCGGCGTCTGCCGAAATAAACAATTGCCAAGTGATTGCAATAAGAAACGTTAACGTAAGTAAGTGGACCTAGTAATGGGGCAGCTCGGAGTAGCGCGGCGGCGTGGACCAAAGCACGCTTGAGTTGCGCTTCAGGTGGCTGGGATCAATGTTGGGGAATATCTTCTTCAGATCCGGTGTCTGCGGTGCCACCGAAAAGAAGCTGTCGATGACATCCGTGGGGCAAAAGGTTTGCATACTCATCGCTGGGCCGCGCACATGAGCTGCAAAAGATCATGATTAGCTAAACTTTGACGAAAATTTAGAAATATATTTTTAGCTTACAGCGACTCCAGTTTGGAACGGGTGGCCGCTTGTAGGAGACCTTGCCCTCATCATCGGTGGAATCATCCTCGTGCAGCATTTCGAATGTGTATTTTGCTTTCGATGGTGGCGGCATCATTTGCTTCGCCTTGGCCGAGTTCAGTTGTTGTTGCTTCATTTGCTGCAGCAGTTCGCGTTCTTGCTCCTTGGCCTTGGCCTTCTTGAGCCGCTCGGCCTCCTCCAGCTGGCACTGTTTGCGTTGTTGCTCTTCCATTTCCAGACGCCTTCGCTCCTCCAGCTTGTCCTTTTCTTGCTGCTTCTTGATGCGTTTCTCCTCGCGCTCCTTGGCCAGCTTGGCCATCCGCTCGGCCCGTTCGCGCTCCTTGGCCTCGCGCAGCTGTGCCGCCTGCAGATGCTTCTGCTCGCGCTGTTTCTTGCGCTCCTCGGCCAGCTGATGCAGCCCCTTGCGGAAATCGTCGCCGCTGTTCTCCCGCGTCAAAGTTTTGCTGGAACTCGAATTGGTCGATTTCAGATTTGTGCCAGTGGCCGTTTTCACAAGCGTTGTGGTCTTGCAGGCGCTCAATGGCGCTTTCTTGGGCTGCGCCGAGTTCACCCCCACCGTACTCGAACTCTGCGTTGGCGTGAGAAAACGTCCCAGCGCTGGACCGGGCAGCTTGCCAATGAGCGGCGTTGTGCTGGCACCCTGTAATGTAAAAATAAATTAACATGGAAGCTATATAAGCTTGATTGTGTGAAAGGCAAACGTACATCCTTGTTGCGCTTGGAGCGCAGATTGTTCTGTGCCGCATTCTCGAACGCCTCCACGCGCAGCTTAACTGGACTCTGCAGCAGCGGACTGCAAGAAAGGGGAATACAATATTAATGGAGATCACAGACTGGGCTGTCAGCTGCTCACTTGAACAATTCGTGGGTGCGCGCCGGCATCTTGACGCCTTTTATGGATGTGGGCACCTTGGGTAACGGGTGCGCTTTGAGTTGTGCTTTGGTCTCCTCGTTCTGCGACTCATCGTCGGTCAGGAGACTGCTGTTTTGCGCAGTTTCGGGCATGCTGCCTTCTCGGGCCGTCTTCATGGACTGATCCTTGTCATTGTCTGCGCTGCCCGCTTCCACTTGGAACGTAGCGTCGCCAAAGCACATCTCATTTGATGGTGGCATATTGAACGTGGCATTGGGCAAGGTCACAGTTTCATTGACTGGAGCAACTGGAACGGTAGCAGCAGGAGCGGCAACGGAAGCGTTAGGCGCACCTTCAACGGCGTCTTCGTATATGGAAGCCCCTGCTGGCACTTGCGAGTCCTGGGAGTGGCGTGAGTTGTTGTTGCCATGACGGGTGCGCGACGAGACCGGTGCGTTCTTGTCCAGATCGCTGAAGCGTTCCACTTTAATGGGCTTGTGCGCTTCCTTCTTCTTGCGGGTCTTCTTTGTAGACGCGGCTGTTATGTTGTTGGCTGATGTTACTGTCGACGCTGTTGTCGAGAACATGGTGGTGTCGTCCGTGGCGGCTTTTGTTGCCTCCACTGCAGTCGTCGTCGTGGCCAATGCGTCGACGCTCATCTTCTCCCGCTTGATCTTAACACGCAAGTTGGTCGTGCACGCCTCGCGTTCCTCGGGCTTTTCCGGTTCAGCAGGAGCTTGCCTCTCATCGGGCGCCACTTCGTCTGCTTCTGCGGGAGTAGCTTTTGCCTGGTTGATGGTGTGCAGCTGCGAGGCGCGCTGCTCACTTTCCACCTTGATCTTGACCCTCTCCTCATCGCTGGGTCGCCGCAATTTGGTGTTCAACGACGGTTCCTTAAGGTTTTTCTCAGACCGCAATTTTGCGGCACGCTGCGGACGTCCGGAGCTTAAACTGGTTTCAGCAGACGACGAAACCGATGCTGCAACTGGTGCAGGCGGTGGTGGCATCAGTGTGCCTGTAGTGTTTACATCCTCGTCCTCCTCCAGGGCCGCAGCGAGCAGCTGGGAATTGCTCATCCGCACGCTTTGTCGCTGTGAGACCTCGCTGCCGGCATTGCATGCATCTGCGAGGGCAGCAGAACATAATTTATTGCACTTAACTTGACAATTTCACCACTTACCATCGTCATCGTTCTCAACCAGGGAGCTGAGACGTTTGGCACGCTTCTTCGTCTGCTGCGGTGTCACTGAGCTGCTGGTTTGCACGGGCGGCACGATTTCCGCAACTTTAGCCTCCGCTATTTTCGCTGTTACGCCAAAGAACAATTGGTCCAGCTCCTCGAAGTGCGCCTGCCGCGTTCAAGAGGAAGAGACGCGATGTCATTTGCAGTCGACGCAGACGCAACTGTTGGGGAATTTACATACCTTGCGTATTGTTTCCATTTCAAGCTGGAGCTTGGACATTGTATGCATTATGCCCAGTAGGTCATCCATTTTCACTAAACACACTTCACACTGGTTGCAAATAAAACAAGTTTATTTTTGAGAAATTTCCTTTTAATGCTTTCCGTTTATTTCAAATGGCGGCAATGAGAAGCGCGTCGCCAACCCAGCACAAGCGATTTTAGAAAAGAAAAACATCGATAACAAAAAAAAACCTCTTTGACTGAAGAGTGACAACCCTAGGCTGGTGTCGGTAATATTGTCAAACACTGCATACAGCTGTTTTCCCGCGCAAAAATATTTTTATTTATTATTTATTTAGTATTTTTTAGCTTATTTATTATTAAAGTTGTGCTAAGAACGCAAATAAAACGTTTTTATTTAATTCAATGATAGATAATTACCGGCTGCTTTGCTTATAGCAAATGTGCTCGTTGCAGCTGCTCTTCTTTTGAGTGTTGCAAAACGCAAAATAGAAGTGCAAGCAAATGGTGTTTTATCAACCGTCTTACAGCTAAAGCAACGCATTACTACGACTTAATAATAGTTAAATTATTTGCAAAACTCAATTAAGGTCGTAAGTATCAAATATTTGCGAGCGATGTATAAATATCGAGTATATCGAATGTTTTGCTTAGTGTTGTTAGCCAGCCAACAGGCATGCTGGGCCCAACCGGTGCTGCAAAATACTCAAATACATTGTTAAAATTCGCCAGAAATTCGCAAGCCAGCGAAAAATTAGTAATAACAAGGTAAACAAGCGACCCGCGCGCGTTGCGTTCATAACAATAAGATGTATATATGAGAAACTGCACGCCGCACGCAGACACTTGTCACAAGTAACCAATACCAACGCGCACGCCGCACACACACGCAGCAATGGGACTCGACTTTGATGTCGTGGAGTACTGCAAAGGTGTGAAATCAAAACAGTCCCAGCCGCCGTTCGCCTGCCCGGTGCGCGACTGCGATCGCAGCTACAAAACGCTCGTTGGCCTGCAGGGCCATCTCACCAACTACGACCACGACAATCCGCAGCCCCTGACGCCCATTCTCAAGCCAAACCGAAAAAAGGCGCGCTCATCCCGCGCGCTCCACTCCACGCCCAAAGACAATGGCAGCGGCGGTGGTGGCAATTCCGAGGGGGAGAACGGCTGTGGCAACGGCCGAAGCACCACCAATCCGGAGTCCCTGGTGTCCTACAACGAGCAGGAGGGCACGGTCACCTTCAATATCGATGGAAAGAGCGTGCGACTGGGCATCGAAGATCCCCTGCCGATGGTCGACGATGACGAGTTTGCCGCGCTGGTGGAGCGGGGCTGTATATTAAATGCGGACGCACCGCCACTGGAGGAGAACGCGGCGTGGGCGCAGGTGCAGGTGCCCGTGGCGAATGTGCGCGAAATCGATGACTACCATGTGCCTGATGCGCCGCCCAGGCCCTCGGCCTACTATCGCTTTATTGAGAAGTCGGCCGAAGAGCTGGACGGCGAGATCGAATACGATGTGGATGAGGAGGACTCCGCCTGGCTGGAGCACATGAACGAGCTGCGCGCCAAGCAAAACCTTAATCCGGTTAGCATTGACACCATGGAGCTGCTCATGGATCGGCTCGAGAAGGAATCGCATTTTCAGGCAGCTGCCAACGGCACGCCCACGGGCGTCGAGGTGGACGACGATGCGGTGTGCTGCATTTGCCTGGACGGCGAGTGCCAGAACACCAACGTGATACTCTTCTGCGACATGTGCAACCTGGCGGTGCATCAGGACTGCTACGGCGTGCCCTACATCCCCGAGGGCCAGTGGCTGTGCCGGCGTTGCCTGCAGTCGCCCAGCAAGGCGGTCAACTGTGTGCTCTGTCCGAATGCTGGCGGCGCCTTCAAGCAAACGGATCACGGCCAGTGGGCGCACGTCGTCTGTGCGCTGTGGATACCGGAGGTGCGCTTTGCCAACACCGTATTCCTGGAGCCAATTGGTGAGTTGCTCAGCATTGCTCTAACAACATCGTCAACTAATGTTTGCTTAATCCTTAACTCTTAATCCCTGACAGATTCTATTGAGACCATACCGGCGGCACGCTGGCGCCTCACCTGCTACGTATGCAAGGAGAAGGGCCTGGGCGCGTGCATACAGTGCCATCGTAACAGCTGCTATGCCGCCTTCCATGTGACCTGCGCCCAGCAGGCGGGCCTCTACATGACCATGGACACGGTCAAGGATGGCCACAACGATAGCTCCGTGCACGTACAGAAGTTTGCCTACTGTCACGCCCACACGCCCGCCGATGCCAAGCTAAAAACGAACGTGCCGGACTTTGAGGATACGCGCTTGAAGATGCGTGAGGCGCGCAAAGCGCTGGCCAAGAAGCGCTCAACGGCGCCGGTGGTGCTGATACCCACAATACCGCCGGATCGTGTGCACGAGATCGCGACCATGGTGCACATGCAAAAGAAAAAGGAGTTCCTCGATCGCATCATCGCCTACTGGACGTTGAAGCGGCACTATCGGAACGGGGTGCCGCTGCTGCGCCGGCTGCAGAGTCAGGGCAACAATCATGGCGTTATCCAGCGCAATGGGATCGAGGGCTCACCGGACACGAAGGAGCTGTACCGGCAGCTCAAGTACTGGCAGTGCCTGCGCCAGGATCTGGAGAGAGCGCGTCTGCTCTGCGAACTGGTGCGCAAGCGCGAGAAGCTAAAGGTGGCATTTGTGAAGACCTCCGAGGAGGTGGTCATGCTGCAACTCAATCCGCTCGAATCGGCGCTGGGCAAGCTGCTCGATGCGCTGGAGGCACGCGACACCATGGAGATATTCCGCGAGCCAGTGGACACCAGCGAGGTGCCCGACTACATGGATATTGTGAAGCAGCCCATGGACTTGGGCACCATGCGCACAAAGCTCAAGGATTGCAAGTACACCACACTGGAGCAGCTGGAGGTGGACTTCGATCTGATGATCCAGAACTGTCTGGCGTACAACAACAAAGATACGGTATTCTATCGGGCTGGCATACGGATGCGCGACCAGGCGGCGCCGCTGTTCGTCCAGCTGCGCAAGGAGCTGCAGCGGGATGGGCTACTGGAGCGCAACCAGCGCTCCAATGTCGATCATGTGGAGGGTGAGGTGGAGCAGGAGCTGCAACAGCTGCTGGCGGTGCCGGCCAGCGAGGATGTGATTCAGAAGCTGCTCATACTGGCCGACAAATCGCAGGTGCTCAAAAATCCCAGCCATCGCACCAAGAAGATCAAGCTAATCCGTCTGGAAATCAATCGCATGCGCAAATCCTTGCAAAAGGCCCGCTTTGCAGCGGTAAGTCTCCATTTGGCTTTCCAGTGTGAATCAATTCGTTAATTGCAATCCTTTGCAGCGACACGCGGCGCAAGCGCATTCCCAAAGCGACGATGACAACGAGGAGACGGGCGTGACGCCCTCCAAGAAACGGACGCGCAAGCGTCTCAACACCAATGCCATGGATCTGGACGAATCGCAGGAGCTGCAGGCGCAGCAACACGATGACGATGAGGACGACGAGGATGACTCCGATGATGATTCGATGGGCGAAGATGGCGCCAGCAAGGACACTGGCCATATGGCCCAAACGCCCCCCTGCAGTCCAGTCAAGAGTCTAAACAATAGCAGCTCACCCGTGGGCATTAATCGAAGGTGAGTTCTATTTTCGAATATTATAAATATTATATTACAAATATGATCAATTTGTTGTACGCAAACAGATGAGAATAGGTTAAGAATCAATCAATGAAATTAAAATCAGGTTGTGTTTTTAGAGGCAAAGTGGATTCCCGAATATGCTAATTGAAGCATTGGGAAAGTACCTTCGAGAGTATTTGTGAATAACCAAGATTATATAGTTAATATATCTAAGCTGATTTGGTGCTTTTTTAGCTGTCAGCGCATCACAAATTTGAAGCTGTTGAATCAGTTATCAAATTTTAAATTCTGTCTTATGGGAAAAACATGTAAAATACAAAAACAGATTAGGTCATTAAGCGATATTATATATAATAACATAATAGAATATAATATGAGTAGTTCGAAATATTTTAATCTAATTAAATTAGCGAAAAGTGGATGTAAGGTATCAATAAGTTGAGTACAACATCTAACCGGACCTTTGACACTGTTTGTAGGATATCTTAAAGTCAAATTTATAGGGTATATTCAAGCCATTTACTCACTTTTCAACCGTCGCCACCCTTTCAGAACGGCCATTTTGCTGACGCGCAAGTCGCAGGCGGCGCTGAAGCGCCCATCCGAGCCACTGACGACGCCCGTCAAGGAGGAGCACCACAATTCCCAGTCATCCAGCACGCAGTCGACCAGCGCCAGCTCCAGCTCCACCACAACAGCAGCCACCGCCGCGTCGAGCACGCTGAATGCATCGCTCGCTGCCGCTGCCACGCCCTCGGCTACCAGCAGCTTTGCGTTGACGCACAACAGCACGGGCGCAGCTGGCGCAGGAGGAGCCGTTGCCGGTTTGACCGCCTCAGCGTTGTCCCTGAGCAACAAGTTAAGCTTGAGCCTGGGCACGGGTCTCGGCATGGCCAAGTCGCCCAAGCGGCCGGCGCGTTATCGCCGTTTGCCTTCGATGTCACCAAAGAAGTCACCGAATCCGGCGGCAGCGGCAGCAGCAGCAGCAGCCGCGGCGGCGGCGACGTCAGCGACGACGAGTGGCGCCCAGTCGATAGCTGCTTTGGCGCCAGCGGAACCACTGCCCTTCGAGCGCATCCCGGACAGCTTTCGCGTTTACCGCGCGAACAACCAGCGGGATGTTAGCGACAGCGACGATGCGGCCTCCCCGTCGAGCAGTCCGTGCAGCAGCTGCTCCGACTACACGATGTCCGGCAGCTGCTCGCTCTTCGATAGTGACGAGGGCAGCGATGGGGATGGGGATGCGCAGAGCGAGGAGGGCGACTCGGACAGCACGAAGGCGAACGCGATGCGCGACGACTCGCAGGAGGAGTGCACGACGGATGCCATGGACCTGCAGCATGCGAGCCTGAACAATGCGCAGGGTAATGGCAACATGGCCATCAGCAGCAGCGAGAGCAGCTCCGACAGCGACGACGACGACGATGACGACGACGACGAGGATGAGGATGTCGAGGAGAACAGCGCCGAAATGCTCGATGCGAACGCCAGTGGCAAACAGCGCGTGACACGCAGCACGCCCACACCGCTCCAGGGGCGTGGCGGCGCCATGGCAGCCGCCCGCGGCCGCGGCAAGCGGCGCAGCAATCTCAGCGAATCGACCAGCTCGACGGCGACGCCGCCGCCGCTGTTGCGCAAGGCGGGCAAACTGCGCTCGGCCACGCCGAACGCATCGCCGCTGGTGAACAGCATAAAGGCGCGACGGAGCACCACCACCGCCACCGGTCACGTGGCCGTAACGAACAACAACAAGAGCAAGCTGCACCACGAGCTGGAGGAGACGGGCGAGGTGCATGTGCGGCACAACAATAGCTCCCAGAAGGCCTCCCTCGAGCCGCTGCAGCTGGTGTGGGCCAAGTGCCGGGGCTATCCTTGGTATCCGGCGCTGATACTCGACCCGAAGACGCCCAAGGGTTTCGTGTACAATGGCGTGCCGCTGCCGGCGCCGCCAACGGATGTGCTGGCGCTGCGGAAGAATTGTCTGGACGATGTGGTCTTTCTGGTGCTGTTCTTCGATGTGAAACGCACCTGGCAATGGCTGCCCGCCAACAAGCTGGACATACTGGGCATTGACAAGCAGCTGGACCAGCAGAAGCTGGTGGAGTCGCGCAAGCCGGCGGAGCGGAAGGCCGTCAAGAAGGCATATCAGGATGCGCTGCACTACCAGAGCCAGGTATCCGATCTTGAGGGCCAGGGTCCCGATCCCATCATGTGAAAGCTGTTTGCCCAACTGCATTTAAATGCTATACGCTGAATGCCCCCCGCCTTCTAATCGACCATATTTAATGTATAATCCATTTCTATGTATAGCTACTCTCAAAAACACTCTCGAAATTGCCCAGCCTGGGAGCTGGAAGTTTGTTGGCTGCTGCTGCTGCTGCCGCTGCCGCTGCTTGTGTTGTTACCGAGAAGGCCCTCCATTAGTGTATTTCGTTTCTTAACTTTCGGAACTTTCCAATTTCGAATTTCCAATTTTACACTGCAAGTGTGGCTAAGTTTAATTCTTATTTTTTGTTTAAGTCATCGAATTCTCCTTCAAACTTAGTTCAATTTTAACTGTAATATAATATTCGCAAGTTTCGTTCAAGTTTCAAAACAACAACAGCAACAACAAAATGGAATTTATAACCTCAAGACGTTTCACGAAAAATCAAATCAATGTTTAAGTTAAATAGTTTTAAGCACAAACAAAACAAAAAAAAAACAGCAGAAAACCCCATAAAAAATAGTTAAGCTCTAAATTGAAAGAAAAAAAAAATGTGTAAAAAGCAAAACAAAAAAAAACATTTACAAATAGAATTAAATTGTATGAGTGTGCGGTCTGCATGTGCGTGTGCGTGTGTGTGTTTATCTTTGTGCATGTGTGTTTATTAAGTGTGTTCCGTTTTTAATTTCCGTATGAACAAATATGCAAAAGTTTGATTATTATTACGATCGATGTATTACGATGATGATGATGATTATTATTATAATTACGGTGTGTAATTAATGCAAATTATTAGAATTAAGTTAAAAGCATAGACAGTTAAGTATTGTAGTAGTTGCCCATAACAAGATTGAATATTGTTTAAATTTAATGGTAAAGTAAATGCAGAAAATAAATGTTTTAAACAAAATACGATTCATTTATTCTAGCTGCAGAAACTAAATTTGTCAAAATTTAATTTAAATTTCGTTTGCCTGAAAGTGTATTCAAACTTCTTCCTACTCCCATACTCCCGCACAGTTTGACAGCCGCTGGCCCAGTTTTGGAGGCACACGCGATTCGCGTCACAATAATTGGATTTAAGCCAATTAAATTGTCAAATAACAACGAAATAAGAAAACAATGAAAACAAATTCGAGTGCGGCGAGCCAGCAGATCTGAAACAGTTGACAGATTGGACAGGTGGCGCGACAGGCGCAGTTAAAAGCGTAAATACACGAAAATACAACGAAATCAGCATGTTTAATCAAATTTAAAACGAAATAAGCGCGTCATTATTTACGTGTTTAGGCTGGCAAAAATATTGAAGTGTTTGCGCTGAGGTCGCGCGCATTGCGTAAAGCATTCGAGCCGAGCCTCGACTTAAAGCTGATCGATGGAGGAGCAGCGACAGGTGAGCGTCTCGGCCGAGCAGACAACTTAATTCGATGCACAGCTCTATAGGCAAACTTATAGAACGCCCCAAAATCTCCAGCTCCGTGTGGCCTCAATTACTAATGCAAATTAATTTAGCGACTGTCTGCGTTTGAAGTTTATCGATGGGGCTGTTAAGTGCACTGAGCGAAATTATTAATCAATATACCAAACAAATATCATTTCATTTATTCCATCGCAGTTAGTTAGTTTTTTTTGAAATGCGTGCAGTATTTCCAGTTTTTATTGCTGTCGCAAATTTTGTAATTTCAAACCACTGTGCGTTGGAATTTCAATTTTGGTGTTTTTAAAGCTGGAATTCCACACCCTATTTTAGCTGCTTTAACGAGTAGGTTAACTAAAAAAATGATTCATAAAGATTGCAAAACACGTTTTAAAATAAAGAAAACTCAAAAATGCGCAACAAATTTGAACTATTTTTAAAAATTCAAAAAAAAAAAACGCATTAAGAGCCTTACATAAAGCTAATTAAATACTTGCAAAACTTGTGTTTATGAACATTTTATGCATTTTTTTTTTTCAAATAAATTTTAAATTAAAAAAAAAAGTTTCCGAAAATAAGTAAGCTTTTTTTCCAAAAAATCAAAAAAATTTTATTTTTTAAAATTCATATAATTTTAATGTAGAATCAATCTAGAGGATAAATCATGACAAAAATGCCTTCAAACATGAAAATCGGTTTATTTTTGACAAAGTTATGGGGAGTTTGAAGTATGGGAGCTATGGCTCCGGGAACTTTAGATGTTAAAATTTTTGTCGATTATGACATGATTTTTGACCAAAAATTTGACACCCCCAAAATCGGGCTTAATGCTGTTTTTTATGTTTATTATGACGAATACAATCGATTAAAATCAAAAAATCGCATTTTTAAATTTTGAAAATTTTTTTTTTTCCAAAATCAATAAGGGGGGAGTACATACTTTTTTTTTTCCAAAAAAATCAAAAAAAATTTTATTTTCCAAAATTCATATAATTTTAATGTAGAATCAATCTAGAGGATAAATCATGACAAAAATGCCTTCAAACATGAAAATCGGTTTATTTTTGACAAAGTTATGTGACAAAGTTATGGGAGTTTGAAGTATGGGAGCTATGGCTCCGGGAACTTTAGATGTTAAAATTTTTGTCGATTTTGACATGATTTTTGACCAAAAATTTGACACCCCCAAAATCGGGCTTAATGTTGTTTTTTATGCTTATTATGACGAATACAATCGATTAAAATCATTAAAAAAATGTCATCAAACATGATAATCGGTTGAGTTTGAAGCGCACATATTTTTGTCAGTGTAGTCTCAGCTGCACTTGATAAGTGGTCGGTGCTTGGCGTCGTGTAGGTCACTGTGCGTTGGCGCTCTAATTGATGTATTTATTTAGTAATTGCTTGTCCGGCTGAACATGAAACGGAACTGCGTAGAGCAAATCCAGTCAGTGGTCAGTGGCTAGTGCGAGACGGGAGGGGTTGGGGCGTTCGGGGACCGGAGTTCGGGCCAAGTGCGGGCAATTGGAGCACGCTTCAATGCTGTCTTGGGTGGAACTTCCCAATTGGCAAGAGCGAAACGGGTTTCTTTTCAATTTGTTTCAAACAAAGTTCAGCAAATGACGTAAATGCTGCCTACCATGGCTTTATCGAAAGTTTATAAAAAGAATATTTTGTGCATGAAAATAAATGGCCTTGGCGTTCAAATCGAGCCCAAATTGTCGCGAGCTTTGTTTTCGGTTTCGGTTTTTTTTTTTGAACAAATTTATTTTTAAAATTAATGAGAAACAAATACCGAAATGCCAAGAATTTCCGAAATACCCAAGAAAAACAATTATTGAGGCTCGCATTTAAAACGTATAAATATGGCTTTGTAAGGTAACTGTTCAAATTAGCACAATCCGCGACCGCAGCCCCCTTTATTTATTAGCAACTTTTGACTCAAAGTAAAAAGTTCAAATAAGCTGCTTGGCCAATTTGTCTTATTTGGGCTTATTTTTGGCAATAAATATCTTTAGGAAAAACACAATTTTGCTGACGTCGCTTTTTTTAACCATTCACAAATATTCATTGAAGCGCAGTTTGTGAATATTGTGGATACCCTGTATTTAAGGGAACTGGGTTATAGAAGTGTGTGTAATAGTGATGCATATGTTGGTAAGAAACAAAGTGTATAAAATTCCAATTTTATCACATTTCTATATACTTAATTTATTTTATTAAAAATCTTAATTTAATTCTGGAATAATTTTTGTGGCTTTTTAATTAATAACTAGACACAGGGTATTCTTCCGTTGAAAATTGGCTTGTTTGTTTTTATTGAATTGGTTTAATAGAAGGGGTGGTGAGGGTGTGTGGGGGGATTTAAATTTTTAAATTAATTTGCACGCAGCTGCAGCGCAAAGTTCCGCACTATGACGTCGGCCCAATGGCGTGAAACTGGAACTTGACACTGGGTCTGAGTCTGGGTCTGAATCCGAATTTGAGCGTGGGTTTTTTTCTTTAATTAATATATGCATAATCGCTAACGATTAGCTGAGAGCTATAGCTTTTGTCGGAGCCGCGGTCAAGTCGCGCACGTGATGCAAACAACGTGGCTTAAAAAAAGAAGCGCACGTCGCATCAAAAAAAGCTCTTCTTTTTATATTACGGAATTTTTGAAATCGGCCCGGTTCAAGTGCGTTTATTGGCCATTAAACTTTTTACCTTGTCATGAAATTCGCCAGAAATTATTTACATAAATTGGTTGCTATGTGCGGAGGGGATTTGTTGAGGGGGGTTTGTTGTTGTTGTTGTTGTTGTTATCATTGTTTTTGGCTTACAAGGTTCAGCGACAGCAACAGGAAAAACATCTTAAAATGTCACAAAAACAGAATTTGTGCTCGCATTTGCTGTTTTATTCGCAGCAAGTTGTGGCGTGGTTTTCGTTTTATATATAAGGATGTTCAGCAGACATCTTAATGAACGGATGAGTGCGCTAATTAAATGTAATTAACACCTGTAGCCGTGAACATTTTGCACATTTGCAGCCCACAAATCGTACAGAAACACTCGCACACAAAAATTTAGCCCGGCTAATCGAGGTTTTTTATGCCCGATAAGATAAAAGACGACGTGCATGGAGCCCAGTAACCGCTGCTTTAATTGAACGGGACGCGCCTCCGTTTCGATTTCAATACAATTTGATTGTATTAGAAGCTCGTGGACAACAGAAAAATTAAAATAAATTGCGCGCCTGACGCACATAGCCAAAAACAGAAGAGAAGAAAATTAATAAATGAAATAAAAAATATTGACGGGGGCATCTCGAGATCTCTGTTCCAGACCCAAACATGGGCGACCATGTGACGACGTCGCAGTCGACGTCGCTGCCGGCGTGACTGTGGTCAGTTCAAGCAAGAGCTGACCAAAAGCCTATAAATAAAATCTATATACTAGACACCCAACGCTTGGCAACACAGATTTCTAAAGCGTTTGCAATGCCAGCGCCAGATTACGAAATTGTTCGAGAAAGTGGCCCACGCAAAAAGATGAGGAAAATCATTACGTTTATTATTTATGCGAAATAATCGAAAATAATGAAATGTATGCGAATGCTATGAGTACACCTTACGATTTCCTTGTCATGTGTTTCACTCGAAAGTGTTAAGACTGAGCTGGCCGCCTTGTGACAATGTGTGTCAAGAATGCGGCTCGTTGTGTGGCATGTGATCAGCCGCTGAACTGAGGATTATCCAAGGCATGTTGCATCGTGCTGTAATGCTCTATATGTTTTGATAAAAGAAATCATGTTAATAGACAATTTTTTCAGCTTATTTCAGCCAGCAAAAACAATTTGATGAAATCAAATAAGTAACCAAAAAAAAAAATATATATATATAAAATC